>JARYHS010014098.1:0-25002 GCA_031002005.1 Vandiemenella viatica | reverse complement strand
GTATAAGTATCACCCATCCATAGACACTTACTCTGTTGCTACCGCTTACTACCGAAATGAATTAAAGGAGAAAATAGACAGCTTATTGACCTAGAACCACGTCATTGCAGTGTCGAAGCAAAGGTCTCAATTTAGGAGGTACTTTTTGGTGAACAGCTATCGAAAATAACTAGTCATTCTCAAGGTTTAGTGATAGATCAAACAGGACCAAGAATGCCACTATCTTCCAAGTTCCAGATGTTACAAACAAAGACAATAACACAAGTAAAGAATCTGACAAGTCCAAGATCGAATGCATCATGACAATCTCCGGTGTTAATTCGGACAAAACTTAAAAAATTAAGATTAGCCCTAGCTACATGTACTTATGATGTCATTATACTTGCTGAAACCAATCTTTCTGCAGATATTTCTAATGCTGAACTTGGATTCACAAATCACTCTGTGTACAGGAGTGATAGGTCTTCTGAAACTAGTTCTAAAGAGAGCGGTGGTGGTGTACTTGTGGCAGTAAGCAACAGAATGCCTTCTAGATGTATTGAAACAATGTCCCCACTATCAGTGGAGTCTATATTTTTATCAATTTATCTGTTGCATGATACACATATTTTGCTGAGCTGTGTATATATCCCGCCAAGTAAGCCTCTCCATGTATATGCCAACTACTGCCAGGTGGTGGAAGAAGTGATAGCCGATCACCAGGTATAACCATCACATGTGATTCTTGTTGGTGATTTTAACATCCCACATGTTGACTGGACAAAAAAAGAACCATATTTCCCCTCTGCCTCTCCTCGAATGCTTTGTGAGCTAACTTGTTTATTAGATGTTGAACAGTGTAACCATGTCCTGAACTCTAGGGGTGTATTATTGGACTTAGTATTTGTCTCTTCCAATGTCACTGTCAAGGAAGACACCTGCCCTTTGTTGCCTATTGATATCCAGCATTGAATATTATTCATCCTGTAGAATCTACCTTGCCTGATCACCAGTGCACTTTTGTTCCTGATTTTGCAAGGTGTAATCTAGGAGAAGTTTTTGATGAACTTCTTTCTATGGACCTATCCAATTTTGAATCCCTTGACTTATCCACCGATACTGACAATCTGTTAATAAAATTCACTGACATATTGAAGTCAATTGTGCTCAAGTATACACCACTGAAAAAAACTGGTATGACAAAATTCCCATGTTGGTTCGCTACAGAGCGTATACAATTGGTCATAGAAAAGAAAAGACTCCACAAAGCTTATAAGCAGACCTTTGATTATGAGTACTATGTCCTGTTTACAAAATTGAGAGACCGATCTCGTCTCTTATCTAAAAAATACTTCAATGACTATGTTGAACATGTGCAATGTACAATACCTGACAATCCCAAATTATTCTGGAATTTCATCCGTAACATTAGCAAGGCTGAAGGAGCACCAAACACGTTAACATTTAATAATCACTTCACTTCCCACCCACAGCAAATGTGTGAACTGTGTGCACAATACTTCTCTTCAGTATTTGCACCACCATCTACGTCTACAAATATCCATTTCAGTACTAGTAACAGTCTGAGTTCACTTTCAGTCACTAATGAAGATGTTTATAAAGCATTGGGCGAACTAGACTGTTCGAAGAGTTGTGGCTCTGACCAAATACCACCTAATGTTTTGAAATACTGTAGAGTCTTGCTTTACCATCCTTTAAAAATACTTGTTTAACAGTTCTCTAAAGACAGGAATTTTTACAGATGTATTTAAGCTTGGTCATGTTTCCTGTGCATAAATGCGGATCGAAGGAAGATGTTAAGAATTATAGACCTATTGTTATACAATCGGTGTTAGCAAAAATCTTCGAGAAGTTGGTGCTAAACAAAATCTGTCCCATGTTTCGTAACATAATTACTCCAAAGCAACATGGTTTCTCTCCTGGAAAATCAACAGCAACTAACCTTGTGATTCCTTCAAAATGAAATAATTAGAGCATTTAGTGAGCGAAAACAACTCAATGTCATATATCTTGACTTTTCAAAGGCATTTGATAAAGTTAGCCATCCACACCTTCTTACTAAGTTGAAGGAATATGGCATAGTTGGTAAATTATTGGAGTGGTTTTGTAGCTACCTCAGCAACAGAAGGTTGATTGTAAAAGCTTTTGGCTCATTGTCATCTGCTTTCGCAGCAACTTCTGGAGTACCTCAGGGTTCACACCTAGGCCCATTGCTGTTCAATATTTTCATAAATGATTTAGTTAGTATTTTTGCCAGTTGCCTTTTCTTTGCAGATGACATTAAGATTTTCAAGAAAATCTTGACTCGAGATGACTGCTTAGATCTTCAGAATTGTTTAAAAGCTATTGTGAAATGGTGTAAAAAAAAAAAAAACGGATGAAACTTAATGTTAATAAATGTTCCTGCATTACTTTTCACCGCACTAAATCTGCATTACATTTTGAATATGAAATGGAAAATCAGCTACTGAATCACTGGACAACTGTAAGAGACCTAGGAGTTCTTCTGACGTACAATCTCAGTCTAGAAGAACATGTCCACAATATATGTGCCAAGGCCTCCAAGTGCCTTGGGTTACTGGCACGCACTTCCAGATTTATTAATAATATCCAAACACTCAGGCTCTTATATTGTGCCCGTGTCAGACTCATACTTGAGTATTGCAGCGTTGTATGGTCGCCTCATCAGATCACACTAATTCAACACATTTAGAATTTTCAAAATAAGTTAATAAGGCTTATAGGTTGTCGCAAGGGCTTTCATTACAAAGACGTTCCGTTGGATGCTGTTGGATCCTACATTGTCCTCCATCCTTTGGAGTTGAGACGGAATGTTCATGGTGTCCTATTTCTGTATAAAGTAATTTCAGGTGTTATAGACTGCCCTGAAATTCTCAGACATGTATATTTTCGTTGTCCGTCTGGTACACGGTTGAGAGAACTATTTGGTCGTAGACATCTGTGCACAAACTATGAGGCTAGCAGTGCCATAGAACGGATTCAGAGACTAGGTAACAGAATACCTCCTGAACTTGATTTTTTCATTGACATTGTTGCTGTTTTCAAGCGAGTACTCATACGTGAGTGGATTCAGCAATGATGGACTTAGTACAATCACGGTCTATTATTCCCTGTAATAATTTTTATTTTTCTGTAGTTTTATATTGAGTCTTATTATTAGTTTTAGAATATTTAATAATTTTCTTTTGTGTAATTATTTTTCTAGTTTTAGTAATATTAAACTATACTTGCTATTTTTTGCTATCCTCTAGGTTTCACTGTAACTAATTTGTTCACAAATAGTGGTAATTGTGTTTACTAAGTAGTTATCATAAGATATATTAATGTAAAATGGTTTTTTCCGTTGGAATAAATAAATATCAATGATTCTGTCACATTCTTTCGCTTGGGGGAAAAATCGGTCTCTGGTCACACTTAAATCTAATATCTTTAAATGAACAATTATTGTATGTATGTATATATATATATTGGATCTCGGAAACGGCTCTTACGATTTGGATGAAATTTCATATTTAGATATCGTTTTGTTTTTTAAGTTTACCAAAATAGGTGTGTTCCCTGCAAAATGGCGATTTCACACACAAAGAAAAACAACAATTCGTATATTTGGTATCTCGGAAACGGTGCTAATACCATTTCGTAGACGTTTCAGGTACCAGTAAGCTTGGCTGATGGTAGTTATCTTCTCTTTGATTACAGCTAGGAACTCTTATAACTTAAAACGAATAATTTTTGTACACTAGCTGACCCGTGCGAGTAGTATCGTGGTCAGCCACCGAATGGTATTATAATAATGTAGAAATAAGTAAAACAAGTATTTATTAATGAAAGGAATTTTATTTTGAAGAGTGGTGATAAATTTCACTTTTACTGTAAAAAGTCGTAATCATTTAATACTACATGCTGTAGCGGTAGGTGCCGGGAGGGAGGTAAGGGTGAAAATCTTTTGCTTCTTTTTATAATTCAAAGAAACCCTAGGCTGCTAATTTATTGGGTACTCAGAATGGCGTACAGGCGAGGCTTATTTATCTTTAACATTAACACATTGAAATATTAACAAAGGGAACTAAGCAAAGCCTCTTCTTACAATTGTCAACATATTAACAAATAAACAAAGCATTAAAACACCACCACATTTAAAATTGATCTTGAAGCAAATTCCCAATATTAATTGGCAAGCAAGAAAGCTTCACACTTTATTTTTAAATGACAGTTCCCTTCACAATGATCGGGAACCATAAATCAAATACAGTATTGACATTAACTGTATCCGATTTCAAATGCCGGGCGCCAGGATAATTTAAATTATCCACCAAGTGTGGCTTTAAGAAAGTCTGCCCCAGCTAGCTCAATATTTGGGGGTGCGAGAACTCCTAATCATTCAGTGGTCGTTACGGGGCTGTACTCAATGACCGAATAAAAGTACCATACTGCACTGTAGAATTATTACCGTGACGGCGATGTATTTCCCGCGACGGCGGAATTACTATAGCCCGTTGGCTATAGCGGACAATGCACCACGTCCGTCAGCAAGCGTACTGGATGCGTGCACAGCGACCTCACTGTACAGGACACGCTTATCGACCCTCAGGTTCGACGCCAAGACGGAGCGATCTCCAACTTCGGAAGATCCGCTCCTTCCAGTCTGAAGGCTCGGAGTCAAGTCCCCTCCAGCGTCCGCCGGAAAAAGCCTCCTCCCGTCGCTCGTGGTTTACATAGAGCAAAAATACACCGGCATTACAAAATGCAAAGGCTAGTCTCTCGTTGATTGGCTCTCCCGTTTTCAAGCTCAACCTACCGGCTGTGACGATAGGCGAACATTGTCTTTCTCGATTCGTGCGAACTCAGCATAGTCTCGGACTTATTAGTCACCTGTGACCTCCAAACTGCCCGTTCGGGGACCTGGGGTTTGGGTACGATCATTCACCCCAGTGTACAGTTTCCCCGGAGCCAAGGGATTATACACTTGACCAAATGCGTGAGAAAGGGTAGCTGGTGTCCATTGTCCCTGGCAGCCGTCGGCCTGGCGCGACAATCTGGCGCGTCTAGCTGGGAGGTCCCACAAACACTGACAATCCTCTCCGATAATTCCTTTCTTATTCTTTTTATATATAAAAATATACAAAAGTTTATATATAAAAATGTACGGAATGACCCATATTTGGTCATTCTGCTACAATGTTTATTTGTAAATCATTTAAAAGGCAGATATTAAAAAAATATTGGCTTCGTCAGATGTTATTTTTCGAACTTCTTTACTTTAGAAAACTTATTTGAATACAATATTAGTAGTTATAATCGTTGACTTTTTTACTGTATAAGTCTTTAACACAAAAGTAAATATTATGAATCTAAAAACACCCAAAAATGCCGCGTACAGGTGTCCATAGGAAGAAAATAGGTTCTGATAAATAGAATCCTGCCTTTTGAGCGTCTAACCTTGTGCTTTAATAATGTTTATATTATTATTATTATTATTATTATCATCATCATGAATCTCGTAGAACAAGACGAAACAAATCGAAAATAAAGAATAAAAGTCTTTGATATCTCGCTTGGTTTTAGAGATGTAGCACGTCAAAAACCTGTTGTAGGTATATATCCTTGAGCTTTTGGTGGCATTTTTGCTAGTCCAGGCCTTATTTCAACCTAACAACAACCACTACGAATTAAATAAAACACCTATACTGCACTTCCACCGTGTATATATAGTGGATTTTTTCTGACCAGACTAACCACCTCAATTTTGGGATAAAATATCTTGAGAACAAAGCGATATTCTTTATTTTCGATTTGTCTCGTCGAGTTACGTACGAATTCATCATAAAATTAGGCTATGGCGAAATTTTTCTTCTGGTACAGGCCGCCTTTCAACCTAAGCACGTCAATTTTGAGATGCTGTATCTCGAGAGCTGAGCGAGATCTAAAAAAATGTTATTCTTTAATTTCAATTTGTATCGTGGAGTTAAATAAGAATCCATCATCAAGCGGTTATCGTAGAATCCCCTGAATTACCACAAATCTTGCACCAATAATTAATCCCTGACTAGCATTAAGATTTATATTTAACATAATAATAGCATTTTTCTTTAAAATCAATCCAGACGATCTGGAAAATGGATGAAATTTAATATGTAGATGACGTATTGCTTTTCAAGTTTGTAAATCGATTTTTCGAAAATAAAAGAGCAGTTCTTGTATTTGTTATCTCGGAAACGGCTCTAACCTCATTTCGTAGAAGTTTCAGGTACTTTATTTATTTATTTATCGTATGATTAACAAGGTACACAACAGGTACTAGTAAGCCTACTGATGTTAGTAAAGCTTCTCCTTTGTTAGAACAAGGAACTCTACACCTAAAAATGCCTATGAACCCTTCAAGCCTTTTACTTTAGTCAAACTTTTCTCAAAATCTTGTATATTGCACAGAAATCGAAAGATGCCGAGCGTAGATTGGTTACCCAGGAACTTAGTGCTAATATGCAAACATGTTGCTGCAACACTTCTGAAGGGGTTAAAGCGCAATGAAATTTTATGAGGGTACCCGTCTTTTTTTGAAATCGCACTGGGCAATGATAAAACTACTAAGGAACAAATGTTCTTAGCTAGCCTTCGTGCAGAACTCACAAAGCGCTCTAAAGAAGGTGAAACTGAGGTTACAATAAAATTTACTAACGGAGTGCAAACAATAGTAAAAAGTGCAAAAAATAATACGAAGTGCAAAAAAACAAATTCAGTCCAATGAAAAAACCAACAAAAATATGTACTATGAAAATTTGAATGAAATTCAGAAAAAAAACTAAAAGTTAATATTTTCCTTAGCTACTTGTACTTACGATATCATCATGCTTGCTGAAACCAACCTTTCTACAAACATGGCTAATACGGAACTTGAATTCACAAATAACTCTGTGTACAGGAATGATAGGTCTTCTCAAACTATTTTTAAAAAGAGTGGTGGTATGTACTTGTGGTAGTGGATAATAGAATACTTTCTGGATATTTTGAAGTAATGTCCCCATTATCTGTGGAGTCTATATTTTTATCAACTGACCTGTCGCATAATACACGCAATTTGTTGAGCAGTGTTTATATTCCACTGTATGCCCCTTGACATACCAACTACTGTTAGATGGTTGAAAAAGTGATACCTGACCCACAGTTAGAACCTTTACATGTGATTCTTGTTGGCGATTTTAACAATCCGTATGTCGACTGGGCGAAAAAAGAACATTTCTGTTCATACTTTCCTCGATTTATTTATAAGCTCTCTTGTTTATACGATCTCGAACAGCGTAACCATATCCTAAAATCAGGGATGTATTATTACACTTACTATTTTCCTCGTCTAATGTCACAATCAAGGAAGACATCTGCTCTATGTTGTCTATTGATATCCAGCACTGAATATTACTCACCCTGCTGAAATTTCCTTGCCTGATCACCAGTGCACATTTGTTCCTGATTTTGCAAAAGTAATCTACGAGACGTTTCTATCACCTTCTTTCTTGGACCTATCTACTTTTGAATTCCTTGACTTGTCCACCGATACCGACACATGGCTCAAAAAATTCACTGACATATTAAAAACAAATACGCTTAAGAACAAACTAGAGATATAATGGATATCCACATCTGTAAGTGCCGAACTTTCAAGTGAAATCCTACCTCCACTTCTGAAATTTTAATGCGGATATATTGCGGATGTTTTGTTTATATTTAAATACATATTATTCTTTTCTCTTTATATGAGATTCTTCCCATCATAGATTAGCTAACAACAACCTGTTTTTTTCTTACAATCTTGAAATAAAACTATAAAATTATCAATGAACTGAACGGTGTTATTACCTAAACAACGAATTTTCAAGATTGATCTTTAGATGTTAAGTAAATTCCCTATTCACGGCCCAACTTACAGGACATTAGCGTAGAACTATCATTGGATGCGTTCACCCATTAACGCTACTTGAAAAGGTCCAAAATTGATCCAAGCAGTCCTTTCCAACCGTACTTTCTCCCCGCACACTAGTGTTCTTTCGCACACTTGCAGGATGTTTCCTCCAATCATGATCCAAGGCATAATTTGTTGGACGACAAGGATCCGTGTTGGTTGTCTCGGAGTCCGACAACACGTCCTCCGTGTAGTCCTGTCACGCCTTTCACGGCCCATCAAGAGCCTATTATCGGAAAATCGGATCATCGCAGGTCCTACAAGTTGGACTGTATGGGCCACTGTAGCGGTGGAAAGGCGGGTGGAGTGCACGGAGTATTGCGGTGGTGTGGCCTTGTGGTTGATGTTTGAATTATGTCCTTGATTTGCGAACTCTGCAAAGTTCATATGAAAAAGATTTTTTTCTAGACGCATGTATAGTTATATAAATAATTTAATTCATGTGTGAAATCGCTCCACGTTTTTGTTGTTGAAAGATGAGGCAAAAAATAAATCAATAAAGTAGTATTATATGAAAATAGACTTCACTTTGAAAAATGTAGAATTTGGCATAAAAATATACTTTTTAATTTTAAATTTATTTTTCATTAAATATTAGAATCTAACTAATTATAATTTAATATTTTTCCACCTCCGCGTCCGAAAAACATCCACATCCATGGTCATCAAGCACTGTACATCAGCATCCGCAAAGATGAATTCCGTTACAACCCTACCACACATCAGTGAAAAATCTGGCAAGACAAGATTTTCATGCTGGTTCTCTACAGAGCTTATTCAATTGGTCACAGAGAAGAAAATAATCCACAGAGCCTATAAGCAGACTTTTGATGAAGAGTACTGGGTCCTGTTTTTAAGAATAAGAGACCAATCTCGTCTATTTTCCAAAAAATACTTTAATGACTATATTAAGCATGTGCAATGTACTATTACTAAAAATCCTAAAATTATTCTGGAATTTCATCCAAAACATTAGCAGGACTGAAATGAAATGGCACCAAACACATGGATATTAAATGATCACTATATTTCCCTCCAACAACAAATGTGTGACTTGTTCACACAATATTTATCTTCAGAAATATGTTTACACCTCCAGTTTTGCCTACTTTCAATATGCATTTCAATTCAAACAATAGTCTGAGTATATGACATTTTAGTTTTTCCCGGCGTATTGTTGAAACAAATAACTCTCGGGTTTTCTGCCGGTTAATTGATTTATTTAGATCTTTTAACAAGAGTTAACCTGATGAAGGCAACGATGGCAGTTGCCGAAACGTTGTTAAAAGATCTAAATAAATCAATTAACCGGCAGAAAACCCGAGAGTTATTTATTTCAGTCTGAGTATAATTTCAATCTCTGATGAAGAGGTCTTAAAAGCAATGGGTGAGCTAGACTGCTCGAAGAGTTGCGATCCTGACCTGATACCACCACATGTTTTGAAATACTGTAGAGTTTTGCTTTGCCATCGTCAAAAAAAACATGTTTAATGTGTCAGTTAAGATAGGAATTTTTCCAAATTTACTTACCTTTGATTATGTGGTGCCTGTTCATAAAAGCGGGTCGAAGGTAAATGTAAAGAATTACATACCTATTCAAATACAATAGGTGTTAGTAAATATTTTCGAGAAGGTGGTACCAAACAGATTACATAACATGTTTTGTAACATCATTACTCCAATGCAACATGGTTTCTCTCCTGGAAAAACAAACAGAAACTAACCTTGTGTGATACTTCAAAGTGAAATAATTTGAGCATTTGGTGACCGAAAACAACTTGATGTAATATATCTTGACTTTTCAAAGGTATCTGTTAAAGTCAGCCATCTTCACCTTCTTCCTAAGTTGGAGTGGGTTTTTAGCTACCTATGCAACAAATGGTTGATTGTAAAGGCATTTGACTCACTGTCATCAGCCTACGCAGACTCTTCTGGAATACCTCAAGGTTCACATCTGGGACCATTGCTATTTATTGTTTTCATAAATGATTTATTTAAAATTTGTGCTATTAACCTTCTCTTTGCAGACGAAATTAAGATTTTTAATAAAATCGTGTCTCTAGATGACTGCTTCGAACTATTATGAGTTGGTGCCAATAAAACAGTATGAAACTTAATAAATATTCCTGCATCACTTTCTACCGCTTTAAGTCCGCTTTGCATTTTGAATATGAGATGGAAAACCAGCTATTGATTAACCGCACAGCTATAAGAGTCCTTGGAGTCCTTCTAACATACAAGCTCAATCCATAAGAACATGTTCTTAACATATTCGCCAAGGCCTCCAAGTGCCTGGGCTTACTGCCATGCGCTTCCTGATTTATCAACAATACGCAGACAATCACGCTTTTATATTGTGCCCATGTCAGCGTTATATGGTCACCTCATCAACTCACACTGGTTCATCAGATCAGAATCTTCAAAATAAGCTCATAAGGCTTATACACTGAAGAGCCAAAGAAACTGTTATAGGCATGTGTATACAAACAGAGATATATAAACACACAGAGTACGGCGCTGCTGTCGGTAACGCCTATATAAGTCAACAGATGTCTGGCAGAGGCTTTAGATCGGTAACTGCTGCTACGATGGCAGATTATCACGATTTAAGTGAGTTTGAACGTGGTGTTATAGTCGGTGCATGAGAAATGTGACACAGCTTCTCCGAGTTAGCGAAGAGGTGGGGATTTTCCCGTACGAGTGCACCGCTGTGGCCCGAAAAGGATTCTACAAGAACGGGACCATCTACGACTAAAGATTATCGTTCAAGGTGACAGGAGTGCAACACTTCCACAAATTGCTGCGGATTTCAATGCTGGGCCATCAACCACTGTCAGCGTGCGAACCATTCAACGAAACATCATCGATATGTGATTTCGATGCCGAAGGCCCACTCATGTGCTCTTGATAAGTGCACGACACAAATCTTTAAACCTCGCCTGCGTCCATCAACATCGACATTCGACTGTTGATGATTGGAAACATGTTGCCTCGTCTGACGAGTCTCGTATCCAGTTGTATCGAGCGGATGGAAGTATATGGGTATGGAGTTAATCACATGAATTCATGGACCCTGCATATCAGCATTGGAATGTTCAAACTGATGGAGGATCTGTAATGGAGTGGGGCGTGTGCAGTTGAAGTGACATGGGACCCTTGATACGTCTAGATACGGCTCTGACAGGTGTCACGTTAGTACGTATCCTGGCTGATCACCTGCATCCATTCATGTCCATTGTGCATTCCTAAGGACTTGGTCAATTCCAGCAGGACAATGCGACACCTCATACGTCCAGAATTGCAACAGAATGGCTCCAGGAACACTTTTATGAGTTTAAACACCTCCGCTGGCCACCAAACTTTCTTGACCTGAAAATTATTGAGCATATCTGCCGTTCAGAAGAGAACTCCACTCCCTCGTACTCTTACGGATTTATGGACAGCCCTGGAGAATGCATGATTTCAATTCCCTCCAGCACTACTTACACATTAGTCGAGTCCATGCGTTGCGGCACTTCTGCGTTCTAGCGGGGGCCCTACACGATATGAGGCAGATGTACCAGTTTCTTTAGCTCTTCAGTTTAGGTTGTCACATGGGATTTAACTACAATGAAGTTCCGCCGGTTGCTGTTGGAACCTCCTAGGCCTCCATTCCTTGGAGTTGAGGCGGAATTTTCATTGTGCCTTCTTTCTATATTAAGTTATCTCTGGTTTCATAGATTTCTCAGAGATTCTCAGACATTTGTATTTTCGTTGCCATTCTGATAAGCGGTTGTGGGAGCTATTTGACCGACGACATCTGCGTACTAACTATGAGACAAGGAGCGCATTAAAACGCTTACAAACATTAGGTAATAGTTTACCTCCTCAATTTGATTTTGTCAATGACGGTACTGCTGTTATAAAGTGAGAGCTCACACGTGAATTGACTTAGCAATGATGGTCTTAGTATATGGACTACTACCACAGTTATTTGGTTCTCCACTTATTAATTGTTTCTGTCTTTTATTAACTGTGACCATTTGTTTCTGTTTGTGTGTGTGTGTGTGTGTGTAACTGTAGGTTGAGTCTTATTATAAGTTTTTGAATATCTTAGATTTCTCTCACTTAATTTTTTTTCTTGTTTCTGTAATTTTCTTCTTTAATTCCTATTTTCTGCCATTTCTTGTTTTCACTGTAATCAGTTGGTGATAAATAGTGGTAATTTATTTTACAGTTATAATAAGATATATCAATATAAAATTTTATTAGGTTGGAATGAAGATATAAATAAACACAAAGGTAAAAACAATACTGAACTATTGCTATTCCACAGTCAATGATAAACACTGACTACAAACAGTAAATAATCAGAGATTAAATTAGGCAAGCATACACCATTAAAAGATATAATACGAAACTGGGATAGTGCTCTTTACGTCAAAAATATTAAAATTGTCATAAATTCATACCTTGTTCAATACAAATTTGGTTTAAAAGCTCAAACATTTAATGTGTGCGTCTATTGAAATATAGTCAATTAGCTTGTTTACTTCTGTTTTTAGAAGTATTGTAGGCAGCTTTTATCTCTCCTCTGAATCCTTTAAGATCTCAGTTCATTCAATTACAACACACAAAAAACATATTTTTAAAGTAATCATTTTTGTATCATTTGTGAAAAGTCTAATGACTAACTTCTCGTATTGCGACATTTGCCGCTGTTCTGACGAATGCTAACTGTCCCGTAGTCTATCTTACAAACCGATAAAAGTCCTTAGAAAATTAATATGCTCATGCGCAATTACGTGTCAGTGCATGCGCGACAGTGTGTTTCATAAAGTGAGCCTTTGAAGCGTGAAGCGCGGCAGCAAGTGCCCTAGTTAGTTCAGGCGCCGACGTATATATTCTCACTTCAATATTGAGGTAAATGACTCCAACATATTGCATTTTCTTACAGAAAATAAAATGAAAGTGCTACAGATGGGGCAAGAAAATAAGATGCTTTTTGGGCATTTTTTTTACAACGCACGTACATTTTCAACAGTAGAGCTTTCTTAAAACTGTAGTTTTTATTATGCCACATCACACTTGCTTTTGTTGATACTCAGACATCTTACAGAATGGTGTGAGATGCTTTGATCTGTGGTATATGTCCTCGTACAAGATGTTATTTATTTTAATAAAACCATTCGTACTTATAAATTGCTGGATCAGGTTGAAGAAGTACATACAGCGCGAAAAGTTACAGTGGATGCTACTTTCAAGCCATGTAATCAATAATACCCTTTTAGAGTTTTTCAATGAAGCATTTAATATTGCCTTTCTTACCGACTTGTCTGTCTAATTAAATATTTTATCCCAATCAATAACTAACCTCCTGAAAATCTACCAGCATATTTCCAAGTTTTATTTATTTATACGTTGACAAATAGCCTAAGGCTAATATAAATACATTACAATTCATACATCATATTACCAAAAATGATAAAAAACAAGGTGTTAATTTTATTGATATTTTAAGATAAAAAGTTAAATTCTCTCTCCTCTGTCCATTAACCTGCTTTTCTCTAAAATTTCAAATAGTTCAGTTATCCTACTAAAAGATTTTGAAAACAAATTCATTTGGAATATGGCGTTTCTTATTTGATTAATTGTTAATAAAATTTCTAATAAGCAATCGTAGACATTATAACAGTTACTACTTTGGTTTAAAGACAATGCAGCGATAGGACCGGGAAGATGATTTTATGAATGTTGATACCATTTATAATGTGTTATGCAAGAGAAATATTAATTTCTTCACTCCCCCATTCTGCAACATTTTTCACTTTGTAATTTATATGTTTATCATTAATGTAAATATGAGCTTGATTTATACTCACCAATTGTAGTAGCAGTTTTCTTTATCACCGTTTGACTAATATGGTGCTTAATCCTCAAGGAATCGAAATAAAAACCCAGTAGCAGGACGAACAACCACTCCAATACGTCAGGCACCAAGAGGAGTAAAGCATCCTACAAAGTCAATAACAAATCGATCAATACGTTTCAAGTAATCACCTCTGTTCCTATAGAACAAAACTATGTCGCCTTACTCATGTTTTACTTTGTTAAGCAAACGATTAAAACGAATTAATAAACAAGAGTGTAATTTAATAATACAAATGAAAGGATTACATGCCTCAAGATGAAAACTAAACGCTCGTCACACAGTGTCTACACATTCACAACAATCGACGCATAAAGGCGATCTGCCACTCAAAGGGAACAGATGAGTCCCTAGGCTCAGGAAGACAGCTAATGTTAGTCTCATCCATATGTACTGCCAAGAAGAAGTTCTGAGAGACTTATAAACAGTAAAATAATCGAGGACGATTTATAGCGATTCCCATTATCACTTCTGAACCCTTCCTGACACAAAAATTTCAAGCTCCAGTATACAGAGAAGGGAGAGAGGGGAGCCATTGACGTGTGTGTACAAACGCAGAGGATGCAAGAGAAATAATTTTACAGAATAAAATAGGAGAATTTTTGAGTAGACCAACTATTATTTAACAGTTACTAATTTATTGAAAAAACTTTGGAAGTTTACTCAGCTAAGGTTTGTGGTTGAAGAAGCAACGCAACAGTGACATCTGGGTAGTGATTGCAAAACACGACACACGAGCTATGGCCGCAAAGTAACAACATGACTCCATCCGTGACAAGAGACACAACAAATTAACTTTTGTTTCCCCATGGCAATATTATAGCTCCTCATCATAGTAAACAATGGTGAAAGAATTTGAGTGAAAATAGTCCCAAAATATATTCAAGAAGATTTGTAACCAATATGGTTCAAAACATTTCATTACCTGAGTGATATTGTAAATAAAATAATTCATTAAAAACATAAAAACCGTCTTCAAAAAAGCACACTAAAATTTTTAAAATAACTTTATACCTTGCCTAGAAGAAAATAAATCTAAATGGACAGTATTTTAAATTACCGTTATTGAAATTTTTAGATTAATCAGTTATTTTTGGAGTCGATGCAAGCTGTTCGAGGCGACATGGGGAGTACAAACAGAAATTCTGAATATTTTGCAGCATGTAGGCAGATTTTGTGATTGCGAGAGACAATTTAAGGGAACAAATTAGACAGTATTTTAATCTGTGGCTCCACCTCGTTGGTCGTCGGGGCATATTTCCGGCGCTACAGTGTAGTTGGTAGGATGCATCATGCGGTAAAAGCTTAATAGTTAGTATAATATCGGCGTATTACCTGTATGTTTCAGTTTTGTTGAAACATGTTCCTGTAAGTAGTAACATGATTTTTATGTATTATTGTTATTCCTTATTGTTTTTATCTTTTTGTTTTTCTTGCTTTAGCTGGCACCGACGGTTTCCAGAAGCCAACGAATCACAGCGTAGCAGCAGGCGTCTGAGCTGGCTCAACAACTTCGCACGTTCTCGATCGCACTTCACCAGAAGATGGCGACAGCAAATCAGATCGCCGAAATATTGTTTAATTGTAAGTGTAATTACAACACTCCTTTAACTCGGTTAATATCCCATTAACAATTTTTATATTCTCAACGCCGATAAAAATAGCGTTCTTGTGTACAGAACATTACTAACTAACCGTTTGTATAATCGAATATATAAGAATGGAAGAAAACTAGATTTTTAAATGATAAAATGACCCCAATGCAACTGTATTATAAAGCTTTATTGCCGTAAGAGTTTCGCCTCTCATCGAAAGCTACACATTACAGTTGCATTGGCGTCATTTTATCATTTAACTAGCTGGTACCCACGAGTTCGTTCGTGATCGTGAAGAATTCATATTGACAGCTATAGACATCTAACCACCATAGTGCACGATGGGAGACTCGATACTATTACCACACACAAATACCAGTCTTCTGCGCTATGTAGTTCCGGCAGCAAAGTAAAATTTACGTATACACATAAGTCTTTGGATGAAATACGAAAATATTCATGATCGACCAATTTCAAACACCATATCTCACACACTCCCACAGTTACCGAATTTCGGCCAACGTTGTGATCGATGGGAGACTCTGTGTTACTACCACACACAAACGCCAGTGATCTGCGATTGATAGTTTTCACTTAAAAGTGATACCCTGTGACACATGCGTCTTTGGCAGAAATATGAAATTCCCGCAGGTCGACCATTTTCATCCCCCATATCTTCCACACCCCCATAGCTACAGACATCTAACAACCATAGTGCACGACAACAGACACGATTCTACTACCACACGTAAATACCAATGCTCTATGCTATGTAGTTGTGGCAGAAAAGTGAAATCTGCGGAGACACATGCCTTTCGTCGAAATACGAAAATATCCTTGGTCGGCCACTTACAACCACCATATCTCCCACACAACCACAGTTTCTGAAATTCGGCCGCTGTTGTGATCGAAAGGTGACTCTGTGCTACTACTACACAAACGCCAGAGATCTGTGATCGATAGTTTTCGCTGAAAAGTGATACACCATGACACTTTTGTCTTTGGAAGAAATATGAAATTGCCACAGGACGACCAATTTCAACCCCCATTTCTCCCACACCCCCATAGCTACCGACATCTAACAACCATAGTGCACTACATGCGATACGATTCTACTACCAAACACAAACACCAATGCTCTATGCTATGTAGTTGTGGCAGAAAAGTGACATATGCGGAGACAGTCGAAATACGAAAATATCCTTGGTCGGCCACTTACAACCACCATATCTACCACAGTACCACAGTTTCTGAAATTCGGCCGCTGTTGTGATCGAAAGGTGACTTGTGCTACTACTAAACACAAACACCAGTTATCTGTGATCTATAGTTTTCGCTGAAAAGTGATACACCATGACACTTTTGTCTTTGGCAGAAGTATGAAATTGCCACAGGTCGATCACTTTCAACCCCCATTTCTCCCACACCCCCATAGCTACCGACATCTAACAACCATAGTGCACTACATGAGATACGATTCTACTACCAAACACAAACACCAATGCTCTATGCTATGTAGTTGTGGCAGAAAAGTGACATATGCGGATACAGTCGAAATACGACAATGTCCTTGGTCGGCCACTTACAACTACCATATCTACCACAGTACCACAGTTTCTGAAATTCGGCCGCTGTTGTGATCGAAAGGGGCCTCTGTGTTACTACTACACACAAACGCCAGTTATCTGTGATTTATAGTTTTCGCTGAAAAGTGATACACCATGACACTTTTGTCTTTGGCAGAAGTATGAATTGCCACAGGTCGACCACTTTCAACCCCCATATCTCCCACACCCCCATAGCTACCGACATCTAACAACCATAGTGCACGACAGGAAAGACGATTCTACTACCACACACAAACACCAAAGGTCTATGTTATGTAGTTGTGGCAGGAAAGAGAAGTATACGGAGTTCCGAATTTTTGGTCAAAATATGAAAACGCCCTGCACTGACCAACTTTAATCATTATATCTCCCACATCCCCACAGCTATCGGCATTCGGCCAACGTTGTGCACGACAGGAAACTCCATGCTACTTCCACCCACAAACATCAGTGATCTGTGCTAGGTAGTGGTGGCTGAAATGTGAAATATAGGAAAAAACACGTCTATTTTTATATATATATATATATATATATATATATAAGATTTACTGAGCAACTGCGGAAAAATGGCCCACAACAACACTGCATTGAAAACTAGATTGTTTCGTAATGACGAAATATGAACATTTAGCAAGGGCTGTTGACAGTTGGGGGATGCGAGAATATAAATGATGCATTTGTGGAAATCCTCTAAGAATAAAATTTTTAAAAAATTAAACAAAAATAAATATAACGAGAGTATATGGTAGAAACATGAAAAGAAATGTAGGAGATTATTCTGAATCTTTTTACATTATCTACTCTTGTAACGGATGTAAATTTGTTAAGCAGCTACCAAAATACGATTTTCCGAAAATGATATGTAAAAAGTTTTAGTTTGATGATCCCTAGACTGAAAAGGTGGGCAAAGATTTGTCAGACAGATCAGAAATGACCGAGAGTATTCTAGAATATTCTCAGCTGGTGAGTA
The DNA here is from genome assembly GCA_031002005.1 of Vandiemenella viatica. NCBI lineage: Eukaryota > Metazoa > Arthropoda > Insecta > Orthoptera > Morabidae > Vandiemenella > Vandiemenella viatica. Next base: position 6,947 of record JARYHS010014098.1, on the reverse strand, counting down.
CCAATTCTGGTCACGTGACCCAAAATGGAGGTCTCTCTTCCCCTTTTCTCCCTTCCTCCGTGTCGTCACATCCGATTGATGGGTGATTCAAAATGGGCCAGTGGATGCCGACGTCAAATACGCGGGAGATACGAGATGGCCAGTGGCACCTAAGGACGTAAGGCGTGGTCACTGGCGCCACTGCCGCTAGTTGACAGCAGGGTTTGGCTCCTGCCTCGAGAAACTTCATCTGAACAAATATTTCACTCCAGCAATCCGCAGCCCGAAGCATCTGGGATACCCAATGAAGTCTTGTTTCAACACACGCTCTCGCCTTGTGTAAATCTGCAAATACTTTCCGGTGTCTCAATGTGAGCCATTAAGAATTACGAAAGCGTGCAGTAATATTTAGGTATTCCCACATAGTGTCTGTTTGCTATCATCGAAATGTATTAGCGGTCTACAAATACTCTCTGGTGTCTCAATGTGACAAATATTTAGTCAGTCATTATTTCTTTCGAAACCGTGGAGTTATTCAGAGCGCAGGTTTGGAATTCGGAAGCTAGGGCAGCAATAGGTATTTGCACGGTGACAGGTAAATTCCTTTATTTATTAAAAAAGCGTAAAGAGCGGGGTGCATAGAACTATTTCAGCATATATTGTCTATGGTTCAAGAAGAAATATAAATAAATGATATTTATTTCTCTTTGTAGGTAAAAAACTCGTCAGTATTACGTATTTTTAAAACGAAAATCAAAATGTTTCCGTCCACACTGAGAAGTTATGAAACTAGCTTGATTTATTGTAATAGAATAAATAAATAAGATACAAATGATTGAATTATCTAAGTAGCTGTTTTGTCGTGATTTCGTAAAATGTACTCGCATTTGAGTAAGCAAGAACCGATTAGATTTCGTTTGTTGGTTATGCAGATTGGCCTATAGTTTTTTCAATCTAATGTAACTTGATAATAACTGCATTGCGCCATATCACAGAAAACGTTTTGCACTGGTGCAAAGCACTCTTTGCCTCACACATTACTGTGAATACGAGCGCAATATATATCTTTCTCGGAAAGCAAGCATTTTCCATCACTTTTAACCCTATCAGTGATCTCAGCGGTTATTTTTCCCGATAGCTCCATCTTCTGTGTTTTCTGTGAGACATTTTTCAAATAAAGCTCGGACGGTGAGCGCTAATCTATGTACAAAGTCAAGAGCACTTACCCAGTACGCCGGCTTGTATGTTTCTTTGGAAGCTCCTTCCGAAATACCGAGTGTAGTGGTGTAACTGTTAGCATTCTGGCCTCCCATTCGCGAGGACGGTGGTTTCGAATCCCCGTCCAGGAATCCTGATTTGGGTTTTCCATGGTTTCCCAAATCACTCCAGGCAAATGCCGGGATGCTTCCTTCAAAAGGCCATGGTCAATTCCTTCCCATTCCTTGCCCCCGTCCTTTCCCGTCTCTAAATACCTCACTGTTAAGACCCATTAATCAGTTTTTAAAAACATCCTTCTTAAAATATTATTACTCTAGCAACATATGTTTTTAAAGTTTATGCAAGAATCTGGTTTTCTATTAGAAGTCACCCTCTTTACAAAGATGATAAACAACAAATGTGGAAGATAATCGGAATTATCATTTACTAATCCGTTGTCGGTTCACTTAACGTCAGTAGTTAAACCTCAGTTGTAAGCATTCAAAGTTTGGAAACTTCATCGAAATTTGTTCTGTAGCTTATGTGTTATTCCTGGACATAGGAAGCAGACAGACGCAACATTAGTACAGATTTAAAAATCGCATTTTACAATATTATCTGTAAAAATCCTTAATCGTGTACGAAGTCAGATTTATGACAAGGGAAACATGTATTCATATTCAGAATTAAATGCGATAGTAGTAAAGGGTCATAAACGTAGAGTGTAAAAATTTGAGACAGATCAGTGGTTGGCAAATTAATAGAGAAAATGATATTCAATCAAATCACAAATGTCTCATGCGAAAGAAAACTGATGTAAGATGGTTTGATATTCAGAGCCGCAGTCACGAGATGGATACTATTTCATTCCCTCCTATTAGAGGGAGAGTAACTAACATTACCGGAGACAACCAGGAGGCCTAAGGGCCATTAAACAAATCATACTTTGTAGGTGTAAAGTTTTCTTCCGTGATTCATTAGAAACAGAACAATATACGCTGCGGCATATACTTTACCTTCCTTTTAACTGTACTTTGAAGCACAGAACGAGAACTTCTTATGTTCCAGGAATGAAACACCATCTTTAAACAACTGCCAATCTCACTAATTACCCTGAGAAATGGATCCGCGGCAGAGAACACCAGTCTTGTGTGACAAAAATCGTGTCACGCTAAGGCAGTTATCTGCACAGAACGTGCCAACTTATAACATAATGCCTATAACCGTCGCCTATGGCCAGGGTGAAAATATAGATAATTTACCCACATCCTTAAATATCAAATCGAGTGCCAGCTCGTGCTGATAATCATTATTTCTCTTCCACGCATTACTCCTAATTCTTTGACCAAGATCCATTCATATCCTCATCGCCAACATACGCCGTGGACTCTCCCAACACTTTCTCAAACATCCATCTGTTTTCCAATGATTCCCAAATCAACTCCTTTTTTACATCAGTTACTGACAAGTTTCACAAGCAAGTCTAGTAGCACAGCATTGCGCGCCCTACAAGTCCTACGCTTACACACAAAATGGGGGTTCCAAACAATGCTATCATACTCAACCAATATCTACCCAAAGTCTGTAACCAAATTCCCTTCCGTCGTTCAGTAATATGTGCCCCAATTATCATACTGTACACCCCTCTGTTCTCTGCATTGCAGTAACATGTGTCCCAGATATTCATCTCTTTACGTCAGCCTCTTTACATCTCCTCCCTCTCTCCCAATCAATAAACGGTGCCCCAGGTACCAAAATGTTAACTTCATCACCATCTCGCCTCTCAAAAACCTCAACCCTCTGTGTTATCTAGTAACATGTGTCCTAGGTACCAAAATGTTCATATTAGCCTTATCTCATCTCTGCCACGTCACAACCCTGTCTGCCATTCAGTAACATGTGCACCAAGTACCAGAAAGACATGAGTAGATTCAAGAGCCATCTTTAACATTGGCTGCAATGTCATATATTGCATGGTATTCAGCTTTTGCCATTTCACATCTAGGTAATTTCCTTTTAAACAGCGGCTTCTTGTCGTTCTCTGTGTGAGTTTCTTGCTGTATTATGGCGATTCTGCTCCACTTTTTCAGCCAATCAAGTCCAAGGAGAGTTGTCTATTGACTGAAACGTCCTTATCTGACGCAAACGTTCGGATTCAGGACCAAGTTTGACTTGGATGCTTTGTTAAATTAACCAGCGCACACGATAAAGTTTTAACACCGCACTTAGCTTCACGTTCATCAGACATCATAAACCACATTATCTTAGAAATTTCCACACACCGACAAGCGTCTAAAATGTCACCACATGTGAAGACACTAGTTCGATTACGCCCATGTACTGTCGTAAGTCACTCATATATAAAAGTGGGTGTTTGCATAATTTATTTACCCACGCCTAATCGCCAATGGATACCTAAAATAATGTGCCAGCTTATTGTCATGGTCAACTTATGCTCCATACTCATAAACTCCTCATATTCTTACTTTCTGGAACACCAAGCAGGTTGGATGAGCGGTTAATGCTCGGCATTGGGGGGACCTAGGTTCGATCTCCGGTGCAACCATTAAGATTTAGTTTATTCATGCTTTCACGAAATTATTCTTTCCGATATTCCGTCCCGTTAATTGTTCTCAATCCTCGCCTTGCTCTGATGACCTCGTTGTTGACTATTTTACAGCTCATCAATGCCGACTCGCGAGAGTCTTCTCTTCTGCCCAGCACCACAATATTCTCTGTAATTCAGTAATATGTGCCTCAGATATCTAACTATTTACACCAGCCTCGTCTCGTCTGTACTACGCTACAGTCCTCTCTATTAATCAGTAACATGTATTCCAGCTTCCAATCTGTTCACATCCATATATTCTCGTTTCTCCCACGCTATAGACTTCTCAGCCATTCACTAACGTGTGTCCTGGGTACCAAACTGTTCACATCATCACTGCCCCGTCTCTGGAATACCACAAGCCTTTTTTTCCGATTTAGTAATATGTGCCCCAGGTACCACGAGTTGTAATAGACACTTGGCTATCAGACAGAGATCATATCTCCCATATTCATACTAAGTCTCACCCCAACGTCCATGCGTCACCTAACACACGCACACACAAACGTAAGTGGAGGAAAGGAACAGCACATCATACATCCAGAGAAACGAGTTAAAGGAAGGTCGAGTAGGCTCCAATCACCATATTTACGCGCACATACACAGAGAGAGACGCACGCACACGCACATTAGCATGCGTACAGGTAGCTCGACTCAACAACAAGCACCAATCATGGCAACAAAAAAGTCAGGCAGATCGCCCCCGCCGTACAGTGGTCCGGAATTGGAATATAGTGGACATTCGAATCCAAAAAAATTGCTTTAGATAGCATTTGTTATGCTGATCAAAAATTGTTATGTTCAATTTTTGATAGACATGATTGCTTCACACTTAAAATTAAAAAAAAAAGTATGTGTGGAAATCTATTTTTTTTCACGGCCCTATATTAAAGTGTCAAAGTCAAACCTTATGCAATCATAAGTACCTATCCTACTTAATATTACAATCATAAAAATTACTTGTGTATCCTTGCCGCTTTGACAACAGGGCGCAAGTGAATTTCGGCGATAAAATATAACAAACATTCGAACTAAAGTTATAATATTGATCCAAAAAAATTGCTTTAGGTAGCATTTGCTGTGCTGATCAAACATTGTTATGTTCAGTTTTTAATAAAAAAAATAATAAAAAAAATGTATGGGTGGAAATCTGTTGTTTTTTTTTTCACGGCCCTATATAAAAGTGTCAAAATCAAACCTTATGCAATCATAAGTATCTATCCTACTTAATATTACAACATAAAAATTTCTTGCGTATCCTTGCCGCTTTGACAACAGGGCGTAAGTGAATTTCGGGGATAAAATATAACGAACATTCGAATAATATCAATACTAAAAAATTTCTTTAGGTAGTATTTGCTGTGCTGATCAAAAATTACTATGTTCAATTTTTTTTGGATCCATGTTATAACTTTTGTAAGAATGTCCACTATTTTTTAACCATGAAATTCACTTGCGCCCTGTAGTCAAAGCGGCAAGGATATCCAAGAAATTTTTATGTTGTAATATAAAGTAGGATACGTACTGATGATTGCATAAGGTTTGACTTTGACACTTTGATATAGGGCCGTTAAAAAAAAAAAAAAACAGATTTCCACACATAAATTTTTTATTTTAAGTATGAAGGACTCATTTTTATCAAAAATTAAACATAACAATTTTTGACCAGCACAGCAAATGCTACCTAAAGTAATTTTTTTGGATCGATATTATGACTTTAGTTCAAATGTTCGTTATATTTTATCGCCAAAATTCACTCGCACCCTATTGTAAAAGCGGCAAGGATACATAAGAAATTTTTATGTTGTAATATTAAGTAGGATAGGTACTTATGATTGCATATGGTTTGACTTTGACACTTTGATATAGGGCCGTGAAAAAAAAAAAATAGATTTCCACCCATAAATTTTTTTATTTTAAGTGTGAAGCACTCATTTCTATCAAAAATTGAACATAACAATATTTGATCAGCATAGCAAAAGCTATCTAAAGCAATTTTTTTTAATTCGAATGTCCACTATATTTCAATTCCGGACCACTGTGCGCCGCTCCCTTCCCGGCTCATGACTGGCCAAAAATCTTCAGACAGATGTGCGAAGGATGAGATATTTTTGCCATACACCCCAGTACGTATTCCATACGATTGTTTATCGCACCCAATTGATTACATGTACCAGCAACACACAGATAGACAGTGATAGTGAAATCTCAAATCCGAGCTGGCTCCTATGATGATAGACAAACAACCACATAGGAAGACACACACATATCCATTCATACATCACAGTTCCATACGTCACCACACACATACTCATAACTGGAGGAAAGGGACTGAACACTATACATTCAGACAGACGAGATAAAGGAAGGCTGAGTAGGTTCCAGTCACCATATTTGAACATACGTACACAGACACACACACACAAATTTCCATGCCTTCAGCGGGCTTTACACAACAACTAGGACCAATCATGGCAACGAAAAATTGGGGAAGAACTATCCTGGCAAAAAAATAATCAATAACATTTGTTACTCTTCACTTCTACATCGTTTCTTTTATCTCACACTAGCTGAGTTCCCTCAGTTTCCCGGTATAGTTGGCGTAGATTTTCCCTAACCCTATTTTTATTCCCACAATGAGAAACATTTGCACAAAGTTTCATAAAAGTAACGCCAACCTTTTTCGGAATTAAAGCAAACCTAAATTCACTCACCCCCTACCAAGAAACGGGTGGGTTCAAATTTATTTGCATGTATACTATTTTCATTCTTCCAAAAAGTTACATGTGTATCACGTTTCATTAATTTGATTAAGAAATTGCATTACTACGTTACTGAACAACGCTAGATTATGTTAGAAACTCACATTTCATTCAATTGAGAAGTGAATGGGTTATACTTTATGCTCGAAACGCCAGATACTTTAACTCCTCAAATTCAACCTTTTATACAAATATCTAAAGTGAATCCAGAATAATATTATCGTAAACAGAAGACTAATGCTGATGGCCAGACATTGTCCAGAGATTGTACTACAAGAAAATCCCTGTTATTTTTGCGGCTATCTAAAGCATTCAAAAATTGAATATCCCAAATTAAAGGAAAGAATCCTTCAAGTTACGGCTATCTATGGCGTTTAAAAATTGAATATCTTGAATTAAAG
>JARYHS010014096.1:0-13467 GCA_031002005.1 Vandiemenella viatica | reverse complement strand
TACGACAGTCTTTAACAATCAGAGCCCAGACACATAATGTTACCATCATGAACAGGTGATTTAAAGGAGGAACTACAGATATTTGCATCATGCAGTGTTTACTGAACATAACGCCCGATGAGTAGCTGACTAAAGGAGCCTTTAGACGACCCCTTTCCGATCACCTGTCCGTTCCCGTTTCCCGATTTCACTTACGCCCTGTAAAAGAGTGTTGCATTTAGACGACCCGTCGGCCGGCCGATATGGTTGCTACGGCACTATAGCGGCCTACCACCACGCGTATATCCATCTCGCTCTGAATTTGTACGTTCCATTGGATAATAATACTAGTCATAAAATTAGTTAGTTACAATTTTTTTAATGTTCTAATATTTTAAATTTCATATGTATGACCCCATATCTATCAAAACAATAAATTCTTGGTGTAATCCTGACTGCTTGACACTGTGCAAAAGCCTGGGAAAAGAAAAAGACTGTGCCAGCAATTTTATCTTTGCAATAGGCATACATCTCGATGTTTTTAGTAGGAGGACTGTGACTCCTGGGACAAAAGATCTTAAGCCGGCCCCGGAAGAGACTCCCTCGTCCGCGTGACGTCACAGTTGGATGGCGGGAAATTCTAATGGACCAATGGCGGCCAAGTCGTATGACGTCACACGTTAGTTCCTCACCTGTCGCACAGATGGCGGCAGCTGTCGGGCTTGCGCATATGTTAGTTCGCCGATCGATCGGCCGCACAGATGGCACCATCTCCCAAGGGCTTAATTTCTTTGCCGTTAGTTCATTTGGTGGCGGCTAGATGGCGTTCGGTGGCATTATTTCCGGCGCGCTTTGCGAAATGTGTACACTGTTTCAACGACTGTTATCTCTGTTTACTAAGCGTGACGAAATATGTATTCCTAGCGTCCTGTTAAGCAGCACTGAACATCTTGGCTACTATCGACACACAGTAAAATATTTTCTTCGGTACTTAAGCGTAAATCATTGCAATTTTACTAAAAACAAAAAAAGTCCACATTAAAACGACCTCGGCAGTGTTGGGGCTAGGTCGCCGGTTCGAGTCCGGCCGCGGTGTTTAAGTGTTTTGTGGAAAAGCCGCAAAGTTACGTAATTTCCACGCCTCGAAAAGCATAAATGTTTCCTTTTAATGGGAAAAAAAGCGTCATAAACTCCATATATAAATTCTATGTGTACCTGTTTTCATGAAATTATTTAGCGTTCTTGCCTCTCATTCGGGAGGACGGAGGTTCCAGGCATCCATGGTTTCCCAAAATCACTCCAAGTGAATGCCGGGATGCTACCTTCAAAAGGCCATGGCCGAATTCCTTCCCATCCTTTCCCGTCTCTAAGACCTCGCTGTTAACATAAATTCCGTTCATCGAAGCAGGCAGACATTAAAAATTAATTCACCGACGAAGAGACGGGAAACAAACTCACTTTTTCATTATGAACAATATAATATACTCACGAGTGTCACCTACAGTCCGTGTATTTTAAAGGATGTATTAAATTAGGGGTATTTATATTTTTATTTATATTTCTCGTGTCCAGGACATAACAAGTTGAAAAAACAAATAACATTAATTAATTAATATTAACTATAAACACAATTATATAGAATGTGACCAAATTCCGCAATCTTGATGGCCTTCTCGTTTGCCCTGTAAAGGTCGTCGATATTGCAGGTTTCAGGGAGATTCCTGCATATCAGAAGATGTTGTGGGTTCTGAAGCTCACCACATTCACATAGATCGTTGTCATTAGTGCACCCCCATTTTTTAAATATTATATTTACATCGGGACACTTCAGTTCTTAGTCTGTTTAGAGCCTTCCATATAGCATATGGCTGATTACATCCCGCAGCCGGTGCCTCTTTGATGTTCCTCCACCAGGACAAATTTCAAAATTAGGGGTAATGAAATTGTGTGTCTCCAAGTGAATGCCGGGGATGCTACCTTCAAAAGGCCATGACCGAATTCATTCCCATTCCTTTCCCCGTCTCTAAAGATCACGTTGTTAGAGAGACGTTAAAAAAAGTACCTGTTTTTAGCGTTCTGACCTTGTATTCGAGAGGACGGCGTTTCCGGTCATCCAGATTGGGTTTTCCATGGTTTCCCCCAAATCACTCCAGGTGAATGCCGGATGCTTCCTTCAAAAGGACATGGCCGAATTCCTTCCCATTCCTTGCTCCCCATCCTTTCCCCATCTCAAAAGGCCAGGTTGTTAGAGAGACGTTAAAAAGTTTAAAAAATGAAATTATTGTGATAAAGTATAGCATACCACACATACGTTATTCCTTTCAAAATTCGTAGCCTCAAAAACCCATCAATGGTGAAATCCTTTCATTGAAACCGAGAGACATTCACCGATGAAGGTAGGGAAAACCATAAAAAAAATTCCGTTCATCGAAGGCAGGCAGACATTAAAAATTAATACACCGACGAAGAGACGGGAAACAAACTCAATTAGTCACATCATGTTGGATAAAATTCCAATCAATCCCTTGTGACACATCAGTGATTGACACCTTTAACTGTATTTTACAGCACAGCACGTTATGTTCCAGGAACGAAATACCGTCTGTTAATCTTACTAATTTCACACCTGTCGGGAATCTAAGTACGCCAGTCCTATGTGATAAAAATCGAGTCACGCTAAGGCAGTGCTTTCGCAAAGTCTTCTGCTAATCAGTAGCCAGGTACCAAAATGTTCATTTAAGGTGGTTCTACTGCAGTTTTCAGGGAAATTCTCCCCTTTTCCAGGAAATTATTTTTCAATAAATCAGGGGGACGAAATACGTCTGTTAATCTTACTAATTTCACCCCTGTCGAATCGAAGTACGCCAGTCCTATGTGATAAAAATCGAGTCACGCTAAGGCAGTGCTAAGCACTGAACATGCCTGAGACCATCGCCTGTGACCAAGGTGGAGATACTCCCTTATAGAAGAAATCCAGTGCCAGCTTCTACTGATATTCTATTCCTAATTCTTTCACCAAGATCCACCCCTAGCCTCATCACCAACATACCCACAGCACTTCCTCAAACCACCTTCTGTTTTCCAATGATTCCCAATCCAACCCCTGATCAGTTACAGACAGGGTTACCTTCTGTTCGTGCGTTAAAGTAAACCAAAAATTCAAATTCGCAAAGTCTTCTGCTAATCAGTAGCCAGGTATCAAAATGTTCATTTAAGGTGGTTCTACTACAGTTTTCAGGGAAATTCTCCCATTTTCCAGCAATTTATTTTTCAATAAATCAGGACCCAGGGGAGTTCTCCATTCGGCTTAAAATGTTCCCATTTAACGCCAACCTTCGGATTCAGGACCAAGTCTGACATTTGTTTGTAATTGCATGCTTTGTTCAAGTAACCACGATAAAGTTACCATAATGCTCTTAGCTCACTGATAGTTTCATGGTCATCAAACAGGCATCATAACCCACATTTTCATAGAAGATCCCCACACATCGACAAGTATCCAAAGGTGCAGACACTAGTTCTATTGCGCCGAAGATAGCACCCACGCTTGAACTGTCGTAAATTGTTAGGTCAAAGTGGGTGTTTGGATATTTTATCCATTCAGTCCTCATCATCTAAAGTCTAATGCCAGATTGTGGTCATTGCCAACTTAGGCTCCATACACCACTCAGAATTATTTCGCCAATATCCATTCTAACAGCATTATACACCACATACAGCCCCTGACACTCTTCCAATGACATCCAGTCCAGTTCCTTTATTAAGGCACTTGTTGAATATTTTCCACTAATAAATCTAGCTGCTATATTTTGCACCTTGCATTTGATGTACAAAAAATGTGGTCTCCATACTACACTTATATATACAAGAAATGGTCTGACTGTGGGTTTGTACCCAAGTCCTTCGCTTCTCGGGTACATCCCCTCATCACCCCCTCTGTTAAATGATTTTTATGTAGTGAAAAACGTGAGAAACACAATTCGTATGCCAACACAAACGGCAGTAAACTGTAAAGAGTACAGTGAAATGGGAGATTGCCAAAGCCCTGAAGCAATGGTTAGAAGCACACGTTGATGGTGAGCATAATTCTATAACCATATATTTTAGACTCAAATTAACAGAGGAAGTAGACACACGCACACACTTGTACATGCATACAGCGAGGTCGACAGAACTAACAGCAAGCATCATGGAAACGATGAAGTGGGGCAGAATTGTCGTTACCACTGATTAACTGGGCAGAACTATCGTTAAAAAAAATCATCAGACAGACGAGTTTAAGTCAGGTATCACAATACTTACACTTACATGCACAAAGAGAGACGCAGATATACATGTACAAGTCTACAGAAAGTTCAGGACAACTACCTGCACCAACCATGGAAACAAAAAAAGTGGTGTAGTACTTTCTTGCCCCCATGACTGGCTGAAAAACAGAACTCTCCTTACATATCATCTGCCTGGCGAGATAGAGGGTGTGCAAAAGATGGCATGTTTTCACCATACACCTAAGTATTTACATCATAAATAGTGTTCATCACACACAATTGATTACATTTACCATCAATACGTTTCCCCCACACTGCAACCCTATCTGCCATTCATTAAGAGTGCCCCAGGTACCATGAGTTACAATAGACATTTGACTATCAGCAGATACCAGAACCCCTCATATTCATACTAGGTCTCAACCACAAATCCATACGTATCCATGCACAAGCTCAAAGAAACAGGAACAGCAAATCATACATCCAGATAAATGAGTTTAAGGAAGGTATCACCATACTTACGCACACAGACACATATATCCATGCCTACAGCGAGATCAACACAACAACGAGCCCAATCATGGAAAATAAAAAGTGGGACAGAACCCCCATGGCTCAAGACTGACGAAAAAAATCATCATTAACATGTGTTCCAAGTAACAAACTCCTCACATCAAAATCATATCATTTAACTCACACAACAGACCTCACTACCATCCAGTATCATGTGTGCTAGGTACAAAACTGTTCACATTAGCACCACCACATCTATCCCACACCTTAACCCTTACTGCCATTCAGTAACATTTACCCCAGGTACCACGAGTAGCAGTAGACATCTGGTCATCAGACAGATATCATAACTCCCATATTCATACTAGGTCTCAACCAAAAATCTGTACGTCACCTCACACAAGCAAGGTATCACCACATTTACGAAAAAAACACACAGAGATAGAGACGCATACACACGTTCATTTCCAGGCCTACAGCGATCTCGACTCAACAACTAGCCCAATCATGGCAACGAAAAAGTGGAACAGAACACGCATGACTGGCCAAAAATCATAGAAAGACACACATAAACACATACATACACACTAACATGTCAATGCATTCAAACAGTTCCATTCATCACCACACATAACTGGAGGAAAAAACTGAAGAGTTACAGGATGTGTGAAGTTTGAAATCACAGCCACATCTCTCCCACACCGCAACCCTTTTTTGTCATTTAGTAACATGTGACCCAGGTACCATGAGTTACAATAGACACTTGTCTATCAGACAGTAATATGTGCCCCCATGTACCACGAGTAGCAGTAGACACTTGGTCATCAGACAGATATCATAACTCCCATATTCATACTAGGTCTCACCCACAAATCCATACGTCACCTCACACAAGCATAAGTGCAGGACAAACGAGATAAAGGAATGTATCACCACATTTACGCAAAAAACACACAGAGATAGAGATGCATACACACGTACATTTCCATGCCTACAGCGATCTCGACTCAACAACTAGCCCAATCATGGCAACGAAAAAGTGGAACAGAACACCCATGACTGGCCAAAAATCATAGAAAGACACACACACACTCACATGTCAATGCATTCACACAGTTCCATTCATCACCACACATAACTGGAGGAAAGAGACTGAACATGCTAGATCCAAACTGAAGAGTTACAGGATGTGTGAAGTTTGAAATCACAGTCACATCTCGCCCACACCGCAACCTTTTCTGTCATTTAGTAATATGTGCCACCCATGTACCACGAGTAGCAGTAGACACTTGGTCATCAGACAGATATCATAACTCCCATATTCATACTAGGTCTCACCCACAAATCCATATGTCACCTCACACAAGCATAAGTGCAGGAACAGCACATCATACATCCAGACAAACGAGATAAAGGAAGGTATCATCACATTTACGCAAAAAAAACACACAGAGATAGAGACGCATACACACGTACATTTCCATGCCTACAGCGATCTCGACTCAACAACTAGCCCAATCGAGGCAACGAAAAAGTGAAACAGAACACCCATGGCTCAAGACTGACAAAAAAATCATCATTAACATGTGTTCCAAGTAACAAACTCCTCACATCAAAATCATATCATTTAACTCACACTACAGACCTCTCTGCCATTCAGTATCGTTGGTAATATGTACAAAGCTAATTTCATAAGTTACCACATACATACAAGTAATTGCAGGAAAGGGTCCCGACACACGACATCCACACTGAGGTGTTAAATGATAGGCAGATGATAGTATGTCTTTCCAATACACCTCAGTGCTCACCACACATACTTGATTTTTTAATGTGCCATCAGTATACCTTGTGGCTGGAACTAAGCTCTTGGCAATGTTTGGCCAAAAGTCATTTGTTAATAGTAGCTCATCAATCACAAATTTTGGGTCAACCTGCCCAAGCGGGCGCGGCGCGAGGTGGCCACCCTTCCTCACAGCGGACGCGTACATCGTGTTTTAGTAGGTCGGTATACCGGCGCATATTACCGCTTACGAGCGCAATGAAATTCCGGTCTTCAGTGCGGTCCTAAAAATGCGGTTACCGGTAATAGGTCCCGGTCGGGAAACTCCGGTAAATCGCGGTCCGCGCAGAAGACGTCGGTGCGCACGCGGCTCCGGTACCATCGCGGTCCGCGCTTAAACCATCGCGGTCCGCGCTTTAGACCGGAGTATTACGGTATTTCTGTCCGCAGTGGGGAAGGGTGGCCACCTCGCGCCGCGCCCGCTTGGGCAGGTTGACCCAAAATTTGTGATTGATGAGCTACTATTAACAAATGTCTTTTGGCCAAACATTGCCAAGAGCTTAGTTCCAGCCACAAGGTATACTGATGGCACATTAAAAAATCAAGTATGTGTGGTGAGCACTGAGGTGTATTGGAAAGACATACTATCATCTGCCTATCATTTAACACCTCAGTGTGGATGTCGTGTGTCGGGACCCTTTCCTGCAATTACTTGTATGTATGTGGTAACTTATGAAATTAGCTTTGTACATATTACCAACGATACTGAATGGCAGAGAGGTCTGTAGTGTGAGTTAAATGATATGATTTTGATGTGAGGAGTTTGTTACTTGGAACACATGTTAATGATGATTTTTTTGTCAGTCGGGTGTTCTGTTTCACTTTTTCGTTGCCTCGATTGGGCTAGTTGTTGAGTCGAGATCGCTGTAGGCATGGAAATGTACGTGTGTATGCGTCTCTATCTCTGTGTGTTTTTTTTTTGCGTAAATGTGATGATACCTTCCTTTATCTCGTTTGTCTGGATGTATGATGTGCTGTTCCTGCACTTATGCTTGTGTGAGGTGACATATGGATTTGTGGGTGAGACCTAGTATGAATATGGGAGTTATGATATCTGTCTGATGACCAAGTGTCTACTGCTACTCGTGGTACATGGGTGGCACATATTACTAAATGACAGAAAAGGTTGCGGTGTGGGCGAGATGTGACTGTGATTTCAAACTTCACACATCCTGTAACTCTTCAGTTTGGATCTAGCATGTTCAGTCTCTTTCCTCCAGTTATGTGTGGTGATGAATGGAACTGTGTGAATGCATTGACATGTGAGTGTGTGTGTGTCTTTCTATGATTTTTGGCCAGTCATGGGTGTTCTGTTCCACTTTTTCGTTGCCATGATTGGGCTAGTTGTTGAGTCGAGATCGCTGTAGGCATGGAAATGTACGTGTGTATGCATCTCTATCTCTGTGTGTTTTTTGCGTAAATGTGGTGATACATTCCTTTATCTCGTTTGTCCTGCACTTATGCTTGTGTGAGGTGACGTATGGATTTGTGGGTGAGACCTAGTATGAATATGGGAGTTATGATATCTGTCTGATGACCAAGTGTCTACTGCTACTCGTGGTACATGGGGGCACATATTACTGTCTGATAGACAAGTGTCTATTGTAACTCATGGTACCTGGGTCACATGTTACTAAATGACAAAAAAGGGTTGCGGTGTGGGAGAGATGTGGCTGTGATTTCAAACTTCACACATCCTGTAACTCTTCAGTTTTTTCCTCCAGTTATGTGTGGTGATGAATGGAACTGTTTGAATGCATTGACATGTTAGTGTGTATGTATGTGTTTATGTGTGTCTTTCTATGATTTTTGGCCAGTCATGCGTGTTCTGTTCCACTTTTTCGTTGCCATGATTGGGCTAGTTGTTGAGTCGAGATCGCTGTAGGCCTGGAAATGAACGTGTGTATGCGTCTCTATCTCTGTGTGTTTTTTTCGTAAATGTGGTGATACCTTGCTTGTGTGAGGTGACGTACAGATTTTTGGTTGAGACCTAGTATGAATATGGGAGTTATGATATCTGTCTGATGACCAGATGTCTACTGCTACTCGTGGTACCTGGGGTAAATGTTACTGAATGGCAGTAAGGGTTAAGGTGTGGGATAGATGTGGTGGTGCTAATGTGAACAGTTTTGTACCTAGCACACATGATACTGGATGGTAGTGAGGTCTGTTGTGTGAGTTAAATGATATGATTTTGATGTGAGGAGTTTGTTACTTGGAACACATGTTAATGATGATTTTTTTTCGTCAGTCTTGAGCCATGGGGGTTCTGTCCCACTTTTTATTTTCCATGATTGGGCTCGTTGTTGTGTTGATCTCGCTGTAGGCATGGATATATGTGTCTGTGTGCGTAAGTATGGTGATACCTTCCTTAAACTCATTTATCTGGATGTATGATTTGCTGTTCCTGTTTCTTTGAGCTTGTGCATGGATACGTATGGATTTGTGGTTGAGACCTAGTATGAATATGAGGGGTTCTGGTATCTGCTGATAGTCAAATGTCTATTGTAACTCATGGTACCTGGGGCACTCTTAATGAATGGCAGATAGGGTTGCAGTGTGGGGGAAACGTATTGATGGTAAATGTAATCAATTGTGTGTGATGAACACTATTTATGATGTAAATACTTAGGTGTATGGTGAAAACATGCCATCTTTTGCACACCCTCTATCTCGCCAGGCAGATGATATGTAAGGAGAGTTCTGTTTTTCAGCCAGTCATGGGGGCAAGAAAGTACTACACCACTTTTTTTGTTTCCATGGTTGGTGCAGGTAGTTGTCCTGAACTTTCTGTAGACTTGTACATGTATATCTGCGTCTCTCTTTGTGCATGTAAGTGTAAGTATTGTGATACCTGACTTAAACTCGTCTGTCTGATGATTTTTTTAACGATAGTTCTGCCCAGTTAATCAGTGGTAACGACAATTCTGCCCCACTTCATCGTTTCCATGATGCTTGCTGTTAGTTCTGTCGACCTCGCTGTATGCATGTACAAGTGTGTGCGTGTGTCTACTTCCTCTGTTAATTTGAGTCTAAAATATATGGTTATAGAATTATGCTCACCATCAACGTGTGCTTCTAACCATTGCTTCAGGGCTTTGGCAATCTCCCATTTCACTGTACTCTTTACAGTTTACTGCCGTTTGTGTTGGCATACGAATTGTGTTTCTCACGTTTTTCACTACATAAAAATCATTTAACAGAGGGGGTGATGAGGGGATGTACCCGAGAAGCGAAGGACTTGGGTACAAACCCACAGTCAGACCATTTCTTGTATATATAAGTGTAGTATGGAGACCACATTTTTTGTACATCAAATGCAAGGTGCAAAATATAGCAGCTAGATTTATTAGTGGAAAATATTCAACAAGTGCCTTAATAAAGGAACTGGACTGGATGTCATTGGAAGAGTGTCAGGGGCTGTATGTGGTGTATAATGCTGTTAGAATGGATATTGGCGAAATAATTCTGAGTGGTGTATGGAGCCTAAGTTGGCAATGACCACAATCTGGCATTAGACTTTAGATGATGAGGACTGAATGGATAAAATATCCAAACACCCACTTTGACCTAACAATTTACGACAGTTCAAGCGTGGGTGCTATCTTCGGCGCAATAGAACTAGTGTCTGCACCTTTGGATACTTGTCGATGTGTGGGGATCTTCTATGAAAATGTGGGTTATGATGCCTGTTTGATGACCATGAAACTATCAGTGAGCTAAGAGCATTATGGTAACTTTATCGTGGTTACTTGAACAAAGCATGCAATTACAAACAAATGTCAGACTTGGTCCTGAATCCGAAGGTTGGCGTTAAATGGGAACATTTTAAGCCGAATGGAGAACTCCCCTGGGTCCTGATTTATTGAAAAATAAATTGCTGGAAAATGGGAGAATTTCCCTGAAAACTGTAGTAGAACCACCTTAAATGAACATTTTGATACCTGGCTACTGATTAGCAGAAGACTTTGCGAATTTGAATTTTTGGTTTACTTTAACGCACGAACAGAAGGTAACCCTGTCTGTAACTGATCAGGGGTTGGATTGGGAATCATTGGAAAACAGAAGGTGGTTTGAGGAAGTGCTGTGGGTATGTTGGTGATGAGGCTAGGGGTGGATCTTGGTGAAAGAATTAGGAATAGAATATCAGTAGAAGCTGGCACTGGATTTCTTCTATAAGGGAGTATCTCCACCTTGGTCACAGGCGATGGTCTCAGGCATGTTCAGTGCTTAGCACTGCCTTAGCGTGACTCGATTTTTATCACATAGGACTGGCGTACTTCGATTCGACAGGGGTGAAATTAGTAAGATTAACAGACGTATTTCGTCCCCCTGATTTATTGAAAAATAATTTCCTGGAAAAGGGGAGAATTTCCCTGAAAACTGCAGTAGAACCACCTTAAATGAACATTTTGGTACCTGGCTACTGATTAGCAGAAGACTTTGCGAAAGCACTGCCTTAGCGTGACTCGATTTTTATCACATAGGACTGGCGTACTTCGATTCGACAGGGGTGAAATTAGTAAGATTAACAGACGTATTTCGTTCCTGGAACATACGTGCTGTGCTGTAAAATACAGTTAAATGTGGGTATATCTCTCTGTTTCTAGTCAATCACTGATGTGTCACAAGGGATTGATTGGAATTTTATCCAACATGATGTGACTAATTGAGTTTGTTTCCCGTCTCTTCGTCGGTGTATTAATTTTTAATGTCTGCCTGCTTCGATGAACGGAATTTTTTTATGGTTTTCCCTACCTTCATCGGTGAATGTCTCTCGGTTTCAATGAAAGGATTTCACCATTGATGGGTTTTTGAGGCTACGAATTTTGAAAGGAATAACGTATGTGTGGTATTGCTATACTTTATCACAATAATTTCATTTTTAAACTTTTAACGTCTCTCTAACAACCTGGCCTTTTGAGATGGGGAAAGGATGGGAGCAAGGAATGGGAAGGAATTCGGCCATGTCCTTTTGAAGGAAGCATCCCGGCATTCACCTGGAGTGATTTGGGGGAAACCATGGAAAACCCAAATCTGGATGACCGGGAAACGCCGTCCTCTCGAATACAAGGTCAGAAACGCTAAAACAGGTACTTTTTTTTTAACGTCTCTCTAACAACGTGGTCTTTAGAGACGGGGAAAAGGAATGGAATGAATTCGGTCATGGGCCTTTTGAAGGTAGCATCCCCGGCATTCACTTGGAGACACACAATTTCATTACCCCTAATTTTGAAATTTGTCCTGGTGGAGGAACATCAAAGAGGCCAACCGGCTGCGGGATGTAATCAGCCATATGCTATATGGGAAGGCTCTAAACAGACTAAGAACTGAAGTGTCCCGATGTAAATATAATATTTAAAAAATGGGGGTGCACTAATGACAACGATCTATGTGAATGTGGTGAGCTTCAGAACCCACAACATCTTCTGATATGCAGGAATCTCCCTGAAAACCTGCAATATCGACGACCTTTACAGGGCAAACGAGAAGGCCATCAAGATTGCGGAATTCTGGTCACATTCTATATAATTGTGTTTATAGTTAATATTAATTAATTAATGTTATTTGTTTTTTCAACTTGTTATGTCCTGGACACGAGAAATATAAATAAAAATATAAATACCCCTAATTTAATACATCCTTTAAAATACACGGACTGTAGGTGACACTCGTGAGTTATATTATATTGTTCATAATGAAAAAGTGAGTTTGTTTCCCGTCTCTTCGTCGGTGAATTAATTTTTAATGTCTGCCTGCTTCGATGAACGGAATTTATGTTAACAGCGAGGTCTTTAGAGACGGGAAAGGATGGGAAGGAATTCGGCCATGGCCTTTTGAAGGTAGCATCCCCGGCATTCACTTGGAGTGATTTTGGGAAACCATGGATGCCTGGAACCTCCGTCCTCCCGAATGAGAGGCAAGAACGCTAAATAATTTCATGAAAACAGGTACACATAGAATTTATATCTGGAGTTTATGACGCTTTTTTTCCCATTAAAAGGAAACATTTATGCTTTTCGACTTATTTTTTTAGGCGTGGAAATTACGTAACTTTGCGGCTTTTCCACAAAACACTTAAACACCGCGGCCGGACTCGAACCGGCGACCTAGCCCCAACACTGCCGAGGTCGTTTTAATGTGGACTTTTTTTGTTTTTAGTAAAATTGCAATGATTTACGCTTAAGTACCGAAGAAAATATTTTACTGTGTGTCGATAGTAGCCAAGATGTTCAGTGCTTGCTTAACAGGACGCTAGGAATACATATTTCGTCACGCTTAGTAAAACAGAGATAACAGTACGTTGAAACAGTGTACACATTTCGCAAAAGCGCGCCGGAAATAATGCCACCGAACGCCATCTAGCCGCCACCAAATGAACTAACGGCAAAGAAATTAAGCCTTGGGAGATGGTGCCATCTGTGCGGCCGATCGCGAACTAACATATGCGCAAGCCCGACAGCTGCCGCCATCTGTGCGACAGGTTGAGGAACTAACGTGTGACGTCATACGACCTTGGCCGCCATTGGTCCATTAGAATTGTCCCGCCATCCAACTGTGACGTCACGCGGACCGGAGTGGAGTCCTCTTCCGGGGCCGGCTTAAGATCTTTTGTCCCAGGAGTCACAGCTCTCCTCCTACTGTTGTTGGATGGTGAATATTTCCGGACATTTTAGCGGATGACACATGAAGTGCCTCATTTCTCGCATCTTTGTTATGATAAGAGAGCATGTGAGGTTAGGGTTGCCAACCATATTTTATTATAAAGTATCATACTTTAATCTTTTTCCTACCAATAAAATATACAATATATTTAACTGAATGTCGTTCTGCTAGTTTCACAACATCCTGCAAGAAAAAGTG
>JARYHS010014090.1:0-102661 GCA_031002005.1 Vandiemenella viatica | reverse complement strand
CCGGTTGTTTGTGATACTGACGGAACTCAAGGTGGGAGACCACCACGTGGTATCTTTGGAGTAGTAGCTTGTTAGCAGAGTGCACATTCGTGAATGTGAGGGCGACCGGATCTGATAATGGGCCAGTTTCTCAGAGAAGAACGTGTCGGTGATGCCCCGACAGAAACAGCGAGCGCTTGTAAGGCATCGTCCGTCGTCACCTGGAATGCCGAGAATGCTGTTTGAGCCGATGCAAATATGTGTCCCAGTTTCCTTAGCGTCTTAATGGTGGAAACGCTTGCGGCCGGATGTTGTGAATTTTCCGAGGCCTGGACTGACTTGGCCTCCTGTGCTACTTGGAGCGTTGCTGTAGCAGCGCTGTCTGCTGTTGTTGTTGCTCCAGAATACGAGTCACGGTGTCCATGATGCCAGCTGATAACCTTTTTCCTCGTCGCCAATTGCTATGTCCGTGCGGCGGCCGACGTCGAACGGCGGAGGGGCAGTCCGCAGAAGATGGTCACGAAGAACCAGGAGTAGGCCGACGGAATCCAAAGACGCGCACTGGTGTATCCGATGTGAAGTTTTCAGAGTCCGAAGAGAGCGTACCGAAACGTCACCGAGAACAGCACAGTCACGAGTCCGAGAAGCGATTCACTGAGTCCGAGAGAGAGTACCGTAGACGTAGCCGAGACGAAACACTGTCGAGAGTCCAAGAGACGAAGCACAGTTGACGGAGACACGACTGAAAGCGCAGCGAACACCGAACTGGATGAATGGAGCTGCGCTGGCTTATTTATATCCGAGCCGGGTCGGCTCTGATTGGCCGTGGCGGAAACTGTGCTGCGGTGGCGCTGGTTGGCCTGATGCCAGCGCCGCTATACTATGTCGATTTCCATGCCACATACCGGGCAAGCCGCAATATCAGGACGGGATACCAGAGTAGGGACTATTTTTCCCAGCCAAAATGCCGTATATTTGCGAAGGGTTTGTCCCGGAGTCATAACCCTCACCAACCCGGCGACAATGCTGTGACCTAGGCGGCATCTAGTGCGTCCCCTACGATTACTAACGGTTTTTTCAAAGTCTGTTCTCTCTAGAAACCTAGCGAGAAACATTAACAATATTGCTATTTATTTCTATTCCATTTTTAAATCTGCTCTATGAATATTTTTCTCTCCCGTCCATGATTTAATAATTATTTATCATCCTCTTATTAACTTTAATTCCAGGGTTCAAATATGTACCACCACAATACTAGAAAAGATCATACCAATGGCTTTATGGCAAGCACCCCGAGTTTGAAGTATCTGAATGATTGGGACGTATGAAACGGATATCAGTACGAATCTTCTTCTTTTGCCTGCACTGGCATCGACGATGCTGAAATCATTAACCAAGTAGTATTTCAGATGGTTGCGATTTTTAAACTTGATTAGTCACCTATATTTACTGTCATTCTTCAGTTTTTGGCAAATAACGAGGCTTCAGGTGATTTTACCTCCGCGAGTAATTTCAAGCCTCTGATATCAGCTGTAATTGGAGATTTTGGATCTTTTCTGAAAGAAAGTCGATAGCAAACACTGCCTGGCCAAAGTAGTTGTTGAGAAAAGGCTTGTTGAAGTAAGCTTCTTCTTCTTTGCAGTCCTACGTGACTGTGAAGTGCCGAAGCGGTCAGTCGTCCGAGTGATGGCTCGTTCCTTCTCGTGTCCACAAATGTCCCGTAGTAGTTCTTCCGTGGGACGGACGTGTTTCTACTCAGTCTTAACATTTTCGGATGGCTATCTCACGGAAATAGTGTTCAAAAATCTCCGTAACAGTGAGTTTTTATATTTTTCTCTAGCTTGGTTGTAGAGGATCGGAAATTTCCAAACCTCCTTTGCAAGATCCTCCACATCCACCAGGCCGTCACCGCATTGGTACAGTATGTCATTGCTGTGGCCATGCGGTGTTGTACGAACTACCTTTAACCCCAGTCTAGCTGTTGCGCTCATAGCGATCACTTCCGTGTTCCGGAGCTTAGTCAGTCTCGTAAACAGTCAAGTGAACTTACAGTCCGTCAGTGCAGTGAAGTGTGTATAAATTTGAATTGCCTGAAGATATAGGCTTCAATTCTTAGCATCTTCTGTAAGCCTGGGCCGTGCCCTAACATGGAAGAGCCCCCAGACAGGGGCAAATAATCAACGCGGCAATGCAGCCGTGTTATTTTCCAAACAGCCTCTTCAGCCCCGACGATGATGCACTTCCAACAAGGTATCCAGCCACAGCCATCTCATCTTTATCCGCTAACTACCCAGGTAACGACGCTGCTTCTGCAAGCTGCCCTCGATCGCAATGTTGAGCAACGTATATTTCGGAAGAAGAACTGTTAAACGGTCTCCCATAGAGGGAAACCCTACTGAGCTACCGAACGAGGAAATGTCCACTGAAACGTTTAAACAATCCAGTGAGTGTGCCCAGGAGTTAGCTTCCATGTCTTCAGCGGTGTTCTATCCAATTACTTCAAGTCGCAGAATTAGATCATCAATATGATAGCCGTGATCCAACCCAAAAAACATTAAACGAGGGTACGGGCATGGATATCACAAGCATTCCCGCGGATCGTGGAGTTCAAAGTATATTATCGATCAATCGGAACCCTACTAACCAAAATAGTATACCCCAGGTGCCAAGCCCCAACTTAAATTCCAATAAAGACAGAAGTAAGAATAACCGATACAGCCGCACAGACACGGGTCCATACTTCGTCTTTGTAGAAAGTTGTGGATAAAAATATTGGTAGAACTTCACGCCATGTCAATAGGGAAACTTTTTTATACACATAGCCCAGCACATAAGCATGACATCATCAATATCATAGCGGCCGGGCGATATAGTGTTAAAAATCGAAACCAATTCAGCAGACTCTGCTAACTTGTTGGTTCAATCTACAGTTTCAAGGACAGAAAACCTAGAAGCATTCATTCAAAATTTTTGACAAAGAAACAAGGTATATCAGGGACGTAGACACTCCCTGTCAGAAGAAGAAATCCTACAGGCGATAGAAAGCCGCTATCCAGTTATCGCAGTTAAACGGTTTACCAAGAAGAACTCATACCAAAATAATGATAGGACAATACCGATACCAATGTGCATGATCACCTTTAGATTACAATCCCTTCCGGACCACCATAGAAATCTTTGGAGCACGTTGCCCAGTCGAACCTCATGTCCCACAAATTCTCGTCTGTGATAATTGTTTACGTTTTGGCCATCGTATAAATCAATGCCGTAGCTCTCCCCGTTGCCAATAAGTGCGGAGGCCCACATACCTATGGAGACGTGTGCCAGCACAGCTGATCCACAATGTGTGCATTGTCACGGTCCTCATTTATCCAATGACAGAATATGTCCCGTAATAGTTCAACAACAAAAAGCACGTGAGGCAGCGGCCCATAATAAAGCCCTCTCCCACGCCGAACTGGTATCCCACCCATCGTCATACATATTCGCAGGCAGCCAGCGCCGCTCCGCTGTATTACGACGAAAAACAATTCCCCCCGCTCTCTCCAATAGCAGTGCAGCCACCCAGTTTAGCCTCAACAAATGCATTCCAAAACTGTCCTATAATCCCTATCCAACAAAATCAAGAGTCACGTCACCAAAGTAAAGCACTCTCTCCAAACCAACCGGTATATACTACTACTACCGTAGGCCGCAACAAGCAATGCCAGAAACCCCAAAAGAACAAGTCCCATTACCCTCCTGTTTATCAAAGAATGTATGTACCCCATCATCTAATAACACCTATCACACAGAATCCCTACCTCCTCAACCCAAGGATAAGGAAAAATCCCCCTCACCCGAAAAAGTAGCACTCATAGAGAAGAATTGCAAATGATTCTGAAGATGATTCAAATTTCAAGTAGCTCCATCTGATACTTCGAACAAATTAATGAACCGAATACTCTCTCTAAAACTAGTTAATTGTAAGGATTTTACTCATTGTAACATCGAAAAAAAAAACAACTATAAGGAACAACAATAATTTATATTTCACTGTATCATTTGTAATTATGTCTGAGCAAGTGTATTTAAACATAATGTGTCAAACCCCTTTAGGTATAAACAAAAATGTTCCTTTCTGATTAATCAGTTTACCTTATTCTAACCTTTATATTTTACTAATCATGTCAGTCTTGCTCTCTTACCTATATGTAAAATGTTATATATATTGCCGCATGAACGCCAGTGTACCGTCTGCCAGCATGGCGCAGCGGGTAGCGTCACGAATTGCGGTACCGAAGGTCGCCGGTTCAATCCCGCCCACTGACAAAAATTATTTAATTCTGTTTATTATTTCCAGAAGATTCTACATGTTTCCTAAGGTCACTTGTAACTTCTACACATTTCACTTGTTAACTACTCTTGTAATCTCTAGTACGTTCTATCTGTGTATAAATAGAAGAGCATTCTGCCCAAGAGGCAGTCAGTGCTGCGTGTATGTTTGAGTTCTCAATAAACCTGTTCTCAGTTTAAGTGCTGTGTTCATTGACAAGTAACCTTCGAATTCACACCTGTCCCGGTTCCAACGCGACATAGTTTGGTGGAGGACGCCGGGTACCCTGTGCAACAGCTGCATCGTCGTGGCTCCGATTAGGCAACGTAAAAGTCGCCGCCTACACGGACTGGAACCGGACTACAAAGGATATACTCAGTACGTCCTTCCGAAAGTCCGCGTCATTAGGAAACCCATGGCGGCAAGCCAGCTGCACATTCGACACCCATCGGTGTTCTCTGGAGACGCTGGACAGGATCCTAACAAATGGCTAAAAGGGTTCGACCGAGTCGCCAAGTACAACAGGTGGGATCATACCATGTGCTTGGCAAATGTTTATTTCTATCTGGACGGAACCGCCCAGCAGTGGTTCGAGAACAACGAAGAAAAACTGAATAACTGGGAAATGTTCCAGACGGAACTTAAGAAAACGTTTGGGGACCACCAGCGACAAATCCGCTCGGCGGAAGAACAACTGAAGAACCGGGCCCAACGACATGGGGAGCCGACGCAATCTTACATACAGGATGTTTTGGCCCTATGCAACGTAGTCAACCCGAATATGACTGAAGCCGACAAAATCACGCACCTAATGAAAGGTATTGCAGAAGACATGTACCAAGCTCTTCTGATAAAAGACGTCGCTACGACGGAAGAGTTCATCAAGTGGTGCCAGCGGATTGAGGAGATGCAACAAAGGAGGGTTGGGCGAAAGAAGTATGACAGACTTCCCAACGTAGTCCCTATGGCAGTTGTGGAAGACCAGCACGACTTTGCGTCTCTCATACGACAAATTGTGAGAGAAGAATTACAACAGTTCATGGCAGCTGGGACTCTTGAACCGAGTGAGCATCAGATCATGGCCATGGATGTAAGCCCAGTGGGTCATGAAGGAGCCGACGCGGCGGAAAAAGAGGTATTTCAGACAATAGCTCCTGTCTGCCGAGCCAATCGCACTCGACGTGAAGAATGGCCTCGCCCTGATATGACGTATGCTGCAGCTGCCAAACGGCAGCCTAGGAACCGGCCGACACGGCCACAACCAAATCCTCCGGCACCTATGACGTCCCGCAGACGAACGGACGTCTGGAGGACAGAAGACAACGCGCCAGTATGTTTCCACTGTGGGCGCCCTGGACATGTCATACGCTACTGCAGAGAGAGAAGACGAGTATTTGACGATTATTTTGCCGCAAGACGTCCGCCATCCGAACAGTTCTACCCCAGGCAGCCACCCGCTGACGAGTTCGGTCGACCTACGGGAAGAAGCCCATCGCCGTACCCTAGACGAGGTCGATCCCCGACGCGCCGCTGCCGTTCATCGTCGCCGGACAGAGCTACCAGCCGCTCCCCTAGCCGCCGCACGCAGGAAAACTAAGCAAGGCGACCATCTACGGAGGTGAGGCCGCCGCAGATGAAAATCCTCCATGGATGACAGTCACTAAGATGTCGGGAAATCTCATCAACGTTATAATCGACGGCCAACCTGTCCGGGCGCTGGTTGATTCAGGAGCTTCTTTCTCCGTATTGTCGGACAATTATCGTCGCACACTAAAGAAGACAATGTTCCGTGATACGGGGGCAACTGTGCTAAAGGTCGCAAATGGAAAGTACGTCCAGCCAGCTGGAGCTTGTGTCGCGAGAATAACCATCAACAACAGGACCCAGCCAGTTGAATTTGTCATTTTAACAGAATGTAGTCATAATGTCATCCTTGGATGGGACTTCCTTAAGGCATCCCAAGCTGTCATTGACTGTGGAACGTCTGAGCTGCAAATTGAAGAAGTCGTTGCGACGGGTACACGTAACACAGAATCTTCTGGGAAGTTATTCGCCGTTGACAACGTGACAATCCCGCCGTTCGCAATGAGAAGAGTCCCAGTCAAAAACACGGACGACCGCAACCTTGAAGTGCTTGTCGATAGTAGAAAGTTTATTAGGCTCACGAAAGAAATCTACATACCAGCGGCTATCATAAGCATTATCGGTGGTCGAGGAGACATTTGGATCACCAACTGTCACGAGCAGTCACAAATTATCCCCAAGGGAATGTGCATAGGGACAGCTGAACCAGTCCAGGAGGGCGAGCTCAACGTCATTAACGAAGATCCATGCTCTGTTACTAGTACCGACAACACGCTGGAGGAAACAACTATGGAACTGCCAATAGGGTCCGGCCTGACCAAGGAACAACACCACCGGGTGTTAGCTATACTACGCCAATTCTCTGGTGTATTCACACCCCAGCAAAAAAAAGGTCAGACGAAACGGCCCACGATAAAGCATCGTATCAATACTGGGGATCATCCGCCCATTAGCCAGCGCTCGTACCGATTGTCACCAGTCGAAAGGCGAATAATTCGAGAGGAAGTGGAGAAGATGTTGCATAATGACATTATTCAACCTTCGGAGAGTCCTTGGTCATCTCCGGTGGTCCTCGTAAAGAAGAAGGATGGTACGTGGCGATTCTGTGTCGACTATCGGCGGCTGAACAAAATCACAAAGAAAGATGTCTACCCACTGCCGCGCATCGACGACGCCTTAGACTGCTTGAAAGGAGCTACATACTTCTCAACCATGGACATGCAGACAGGCTACTGGCAAATCGAGGTTGACGAAGCTGACAGAGAAAAGACGGCTTTTATTACACCTGATGGCCTCTATGAATTCAAAGTAATGCCATTCGGATTATGCAACGCTCCGGCCACATTCGAACGCATGATGGACAACTTACTTCGACACCTTAAGTGGACGACGTGTCTTTGTTATTTAGATGACATTGTTGTTTTCTCGAAAACATTTGAAGAACATCTGAGTCGCCTGTCAACGGTGCTGAAGTGTGTTCAGACTGCAGGACTCCGCCTCAATCCGAAGAAGTGCCTCTTCGTCGCCAGAGAGATAAAAATCCTGGGGCACCTGGTCAACGGAGATGGCGTCCGCGCTGATCCAGATAAAGTAAGGGCAGTCATGGAATTTCCAACTCCTCAGCACATTCGTGATGTGAGAAGCTTTCTTGGGCTGTGCTCATACTTCCGGCGTTTCATAAAAGGATTCTGTAACATGGCACGTCCACTGCAAGAACTTTTGCAGGGAGACGCCAAGTTTTACTGGGATGAAACTAAAGAAAGATCTTTCCAGGCACTTAAGGAGGCTCTAACTTCCGCACCAGTTCTAGCCTTATACGACGAGAATGCAGAAACTGAACTTCACACTGACGCCAGCGGTTATGGGATCGGTGCAGTGCTTGTGCAAATTCAGGAAGGTGCTGAGAAGGTGATAGCCTATGCATCAAGAGTATTCTCTAAGCCCGAGATAAACTACTCTACAACCGAGAAAGAATGCCTCGCAGTTGTCTGGGCTATCAACAAGTTTCGTCCGTATTTATTCGGCAAACCTTTCACCGTCGTAACAGACCACCATTCTTTATGTTGGCTAACCAGCTTGAAGGATCCATCAGGTCGACTAGCAAGATGGGCACTTAGACTTCAAGAGTACGACGTCACGGTGGTATTCAAAAACGGACGCAAACACAAGGATGCCGACAGCCTTTCAAGGAATCCTTTAATAGAACACAACAGCATGAATGGAATTTCAGCCCTCGCTGAATTAGGTGACGTTGCAGCTGAACAGAGGGAAGATTCAGAGTTATTAAGAACCATAGACGCCTTGGAGAAAGGAGAACCGGCCAAAGGAGGGTTTCAATTGATAGATGGGACATTGTATAAGAACAACTACGATCCACTAGGCCCCAAGTGGCTTCTGGTCGTTCCAGCTCATCTCCAGCCAGCTATTCTCAAGTATTTCCACGACGCTCCAATATCCGGTCATCTGGGATTTGTGAAGACCCTGGACCGAATCAGACGCAGGTATTACTGGAAGGGTCTCTACCGATCTGTCAAGCATTATGTGAGTCACTGTAAAGAGTGCCAGCGACGGAAACATGTGCCGCAATTACCTCCAGGTCATCTAGTACCAATTCCACCTGCAGCAGTTCCATTCCACCGAATTGGGATCGACCTTTTGGGGAGGTTCCCGAAGTCGACAACCGGTAACCGATGGATAATAGTCTGCACCGACTACCTCACGCGCTACGCTGTCACCAAACCTGTGCCGACTGCAGAAGCTCCAGAAGGTTGCAAAATTTCTAGTAGAAGACATTATTTTGAAGCATGGAGCACCACGTGTGATGATATCCGATCGTGGAAAGGTATTCCAGTCAAGACTAGTATCAGAGGTCATGTCAAGATGCGACGTTGTCCACAGGATGACAACTGCATACCACCCTCAGACAAACGGTCTCACAGAACGCTTCAACAAGACATTAGCCGATATGCTGTCGATGTATGTGGATGTTGAGCAGAAGGATTGGGATACAATACTGCCAGTGGTCACATTTGCTTATAATACAGCAAGGCAAGATACGACAGGCTTCACTCCGTTTTTTCTGCTCCATGGCCGTGAAGCTGAGACCACAATGGATACGCTGTTCCCATTCCAGCCGGACGACACTCAGGATGACTATATAAAACAGCTCATTACCAGGGTCGAAGAAGCAAGACAGCTGGCTCGCATACGAACACTGGCCACCCAGGAGAGGGACCGTCAGCGGTATGACGGCAAGCACCGACCTGTTGCGTACAACCCAGGAGATCTCGTATGGATTTTTACCCCTGTCCGGAAGGTTGGGCTATCAGAAAAGTTACTGAAGCGGTACTTTGGTCCGTATCGTGTCATACGCCGCCGGTCAGACGTCACATACGAAGTCGAGGATTATGAGCCGTCTTCGAAACGACGAAAGCGAAGGGACATTGTTCACGTCCTCCGCATGAAGCCTTACTACAATCCTGACGAGCAGCTAGGCACAACCAGCTTCTTGTTCAAGGACTCTGAGGACGGTTTGGATACTGAGGAAGTCGGACAGGAAGATAATAGTACAAACAGGAGGGGCCCTCCAGAACTGCCATACAGAGGACCCAGGACACTTCAGCGTGCCCCAAAAGAAATCTAACAGCGGGACGCTGTTTTCCTCAGGAGAGGGAGCAATGCCGCATGAACGCCAGTGTACCGTCTGCCAGCATGGCGCAGCGGGTAGCGTCACGAATTGCGGTACCGAAGGTCGCCGGTTCAATCCCGCCCACTGACAAAAATTATTTAATTCTGTTTATTATTTCCAGAAGATTCTACATGTTTCCTAAGGTCACTTGTAACTTCTACACATTTCACTTGTTAACTACTCTTGTAATCTCTAGTACGTTCTATCTGTGTATAAATAGAAGAGCATTCTGCCCAAGAGGCGGTCAGTGCTGCGTGTATGTTTGAGTTCTCAATAAACCTGTTCTCAGTTTAAGTGCTGTGTTCATTGACAAGTAACCTTCGAATTCACACCTGTCCCGGTTCCAACGCGACAATATATTGTTGGCATAATACTGTATGAAGAGCAATAATTAATTACGCGACCTACTAACGGGTCGGGTCGTCAAATTGATTGTTAACACTGTGATGTCAGTGTAGCCAGCCTACAGATACAAAAAAATGCAACGGGTACAATAAATGCATAACTTGCTAAAATATACATATGCTGAAATATTTCAAGCTATTCAGATTTATCTCATTTCAAGTAAACTGTATCAAACATATTAATTATCAGGTATATATTATGTATTAAACGATGAATACACTTGTTTTCTAATGTATAGCATAAGTACGTTCACCAACATGTGTACATTTACTTGCATGAAAATTAAATTATCTGGAAAAACACTTTTACCTTGAACAGTAGTCAATAACACCCATTTCCTCAGAAGTACCTTTGCTTTAAATGTTTGAGAAGCTCACTTACATTATATATTCACTACTAAGAATACCTTTTTAGAGTTCACTCTTGTTATTTTCCTTGACAAATTCTAAGCAAGCATCTCGACTGTTCTTGTACAGACCAATACGTCCGCAGAAATGCTTCCCTGAACTCTGCGTATGTTGTTCCCAATTCGCAAGTAATAGCAAGCCATGACCTTTCTTGAAAGTCAAGTGACTGGTTTACCGAGGTCATCCAAAAAGATTCTGGAATTGCTTTTATACGAAAGTATTCCTCTAAGTTTGTCAGAAACTCTCGAGGATTAATTTCCTCTCTTCACTCCAAACCGTGGTAGTGAAATGTCAACCTGAATAGGACCTGTCGCCTCGGTTCCAACTACTTGTCTTTTCTTGTCAACAGCACGCAGCTCCTCCCGCAATTTTACCTGCTCTTGCTTCAAAATAGCGGCGTCCTCTTTCAAAATTGTTACTGAAGTACTTATAGAAGTCACCTCTTTTGTCAGTTGTAAATGCTGACTGTTTGTGTCATCCTGCACCCTTACAATCGACGTGGTCAACACATTGATATTTCGTGTTGTCTCAGTTCGCAACTCCTCTACGCCATCTACTAAACTATTCATCCGGTGAGTGACAGCCTCCTTCGACTTTATAAGATCCTCACAAGTCCCAGTTATCACCTCCACCTGTGACTGAACCCCTTTCAAGTCACTTTCTACGCGTAATGATATATTTTGCATGTCAGCAGTCAGAGACGATTTTAGAGCATTTATCTTTTCATCAAGTTTAGAGCACATCTCTTCCTGTCGGGCATTTACAATAGACATTTGCTCAGTAACTTCATTTAGCTTATGTTCTACCACAATCAACTCAAAATGGATTTGTTGTTTAATTTCCCGTTTAAACTCATCACCCTGAACTTTTAAAAATCGCTGACACTCCGCGGCATTCTTTTCCAATATTTGTCTTTGTTCTGCAGCATTCTGTTCTGATATTTGGCGCTGTTCCGCGACATTATTTTCTAATATTTTACGTTGTTCGGCGGTATTTTGTTCTGATATTTTACGTTGTTCCATGGCGTTTTGCTCTAAAATATATAGTTTACTGCAAGATCAATGTCAATACTGACGAGTTCAGGTCAGGTGGTGTGATTTCTTTAGCTTCTATTGTCTTCATATGGACGTTTTCTAATGGAACTTCTGGTTGTTGTATTATGTCCCCTACACTGTGAATCTGTGTGTGCTTTGCATCTCGCGATTATAACTCTCCGAGCAACTCCAGTAGATGCACTGTGAAAATCAGTGTCAAAATTTTCTCTTTGCATTTCCATAGTAATAGTAGTATCTGTGTCCAAAGTGTTTTCTGTAGCTACTTCAAATTCCGTATTCTTTCGACCAGCCATACTATTGGTCAATAATATCACTCGCGACTTTCCCAGAACGAAGTTCCATGTAAAACTATTACGTTTCACGTCGTTACTTTCAAAATTATTTATTCACTGAGAAAAGCAATTCAAAATTATTAATAGTCCCTCTTATATCGCACTATCAATTGCAATACATATCATTCACTTATAAAATGACTTATGAAACTGGTCAGAACAGTTCTATATCACAAATTCACAACACAAAGCGGAAACAAAAGCCACATAACATCAGCAAATCATCATAAGGACTGAAGAACAGTCAATCGACATCAGAATACGAATAACATAATCATTACACATAAATTGGACAAATCAACTCTATCATTCACAAAACGAAAGAAAAAACAAATGAAAATTTACAGCATATCAATACACTACTGCCTCCTGAAATACATAAATATACACCAAACAGTTAACTAAATAGTTTAGTGACTACACTATGCATTTATTGTCTCTGGATTTAGCATTACAAGCGTGGCTACACAATGACATGCATTATTGTTAATAATTTCGTATCAGAACCTTAAACGTTGGGCGCCAATGAAGTGGTCAACCATTTTAATATTTAAAGAGAATTTAATTAATATTTGCAATGAAATGGTCAGCCACTTTAATATTTAAAGAGCATTTAATTTATATTTGAAACAAATGAAAATAAACATAAATCACAGTATTATACCTTACAATTCTTTTGACATTATTTAATTAATGAAGAAAAAAACAATGTATTCGTAGATATAAGCAATTATTTCTGTCTTTTATATGTGAAATAGAGTCCACAGCTCGTTCTCATTTAAGTCTATTGGCAGAGAAAGTCAGTCACTATATTATGAGGTACATTACCATTGCTGATGATGGCTTCTCTGATGGGATTAACACAAATACAACATTGATAGCATCTCACCTTCAAAAAAGAATTTACAGCTCTCAAAAAAAAGTTCAACTCGAACATCCATTCATTTCTTCCACGTCCAGAGAGATGTATCGTCTTTTGTTATGTATACCTTCTCTGGCGTCCAGAGAAACACATTCACGGCCTTCTAAAATAAACATGTGATGAAGCACTGAGATCATCACATACCGTAGTTGATTGGTCCTACAGAAATTGTAGATTTCCTCATGTAAATTATATATGGTTATGATTCAGTTTCTTTTTGCTAAAATTAACTGCATTGCTGATTTTTTTTTTTTTTTTTTGGCTTGTAAGTTCTATAATTTTAATAATATGTCATTAGTGTTCATTGGAGACTTCTTTGTGTTTTTTCTTTTTAATCTCCCTTTCTGATTAATATTAAACAATATTTAATTCTTGAATGCTAACTTTCCAGTACAGTTAAAACAAATTAGCATACCTCGTTCTAAGAACTGTTTTAATATATTACTACAACATTTCATTGTGGTTATTTTTGTATTCTAGGTGTAATTATGATTGTCAAACTGACATACGCACCACCAAGCAGATAAAATCTGTAGCTGAACATCTAAGAACAAGTGTTGCAGTGCATCAGACGAGTTATTTTGGTGAACGGCCATTTTCTTGTAAAGTTTGTGGAAAATCTTTTGCAAAGTCTGGGACACTTAAAATTCATCATAGGATTCATACAGGCGAACGCCCATTTTCTTGCGAAGTTTGTGGAAAGTCTTTTACTAAATCTGGGGATCTTAAAAAACATCAGAGGATACATTCAGGCGAACGGCCATTTACTTGTGATGTTTGTAACAAATCTTTTACAGAGTCTAGTACTCTTAAGCTTCATCAGAGGATTCATACAGGCGAACGTCCATTTCCTTGTGAAATTTGTGGTAAAACGTTTACAAAATATTGGAATCTTAAGCTGCATCAAAGCATTCATTCAGACGAACGCCCATTTTCTTGCAAAATTTGTGGAAAGGCTTTTAGAAAATCAGGGGATATTAAAAAACATCAGAGGACTCATTCTGGCGAACGGCCATTTAAATGTGATGTTTGTAACAAATCTTTTGCAGAGTCTGGATCTTTTAAGATTCACCAGAGGATTCATACAGGCGAACGTCCATTTCCTTGTGAAATTTGTGAAAAATCTTTTACAAAATATGGGAATCTTATTCAACATCTGAGAATTCATTCAGGCGAACGCCCATTTTCTTGCGAAGTTTGTGGAAAGTCTTTTACTAAATCTGGGGGTCTTACTAACATCAGAGGATTCATTCAGGCGAACGGCCATTTACGTGTGATGTTTGTAACAATTCTTTTAAAGAGTCTGGGGCTCTTATGATACATCAGAGGATTCATACAGGCGAACGTCCATTTCATTGTGAAATTTGTGGAAAATCTTTTACAAATAATGGGAATTTTAAGCGACAT
The DNA here is from genome assembly GCA_031002005.1 of Vandiemenella viatica. Lineage (NCBI taxonomy): Eukaryota > Metazoa > Arthropoda > Insecta > Orthoptera > Morabidae > Vandiemenella > Vandiemenella viatica. Next base: position 88,567 of record JARYHS010014090.1, on the reverse strand, counting down.
CAGAGGATTCATTAAGGCGAACTTCCATTTTCTTTCATTGTTTGTGGGAAATGTTTTTTAGTTTCTGGGAATCTTAAGACTCATTAGAGGAATGGTTTAGGTTAACGCCAATTTTCTCTGTAAACTTTGCGGATTTTTTTTAAGAGTCTAGGATACTTAAGAATGATCTGAGAATTCATTTAGTCAATAGCCCATTTTCTTGCAAAATTCGTGGATATTCTTTTACTAATGTCTTGCACTCTTAAGAATTATGAGATGATTCATTCAGGTGAACTCCCATTTTCTTGTGATAGTATTGTAACAAATCTTTTACAGAGTCTTTAACTCTTGTGAATCAACAGAGAATTCATTCATGTGAATGCCCATTTTCTGCGAAGTTTGTGGAATATCTTTTACAATATCTCCTTCTCTTAAAAATAATCAGAGGATTAATTCAGGTAAACTCCCTTTTCCTAACGAAGTTTGTCGAAAATGCCTTACAATATCTGCGACTCATAACAATTATCAGAGTATTCGTTCTGACAAACGCCCATATTTTTTTTGAATTTTGAAAAAATCCTTATCGACAACTGGAAATCTTAAGATTAATCAGAGGAGTCATTCAGGCGAATTCCTATATTTTTGTGAATTTTGTGTAAATTCGTTTACTGGGAGAGACATGTAAGAAACATCAGTGGGTTCATTCTGAGATCTCCAATTTTCTTGAGATATTTGTTTACAGAATCTGGGAATCTTAAGAGTCATTAGAGGATTTATTCATGTGAACACCCATTTTTGTGAAGTTTTTTAAGTCATAAAAACCACCGAAAAATTCATTTTGGTTAATTTTTATTTTTGTTTCTTTTTTAAGAAGATTCTGTGTTAAAGTTTGTGGCTTGTAAGAAGAATTATTTAATTCACACTGATAAACAACTGTATTGTTCTAAGCTTTGGAAATTAATTACAGAATCTGGCAGATTTATAGAACACAAGACGGGTCTATTTGGGTGTTTAATCATTTCTTGTTGTGTTTGTAGTGTATCTTTAACATAATATAGGAATCTTTTAAGTCACCAGAATATTAATATACTTGTAGTTGACTGTCGATTTTAATGTAAGGTGGTGATAAACCTTTAAGAAATAAACCTTAAGAAATATTTTAAAATCATTTGTGTGAGATTCATTCTTACAGAATAGTTTATTATTTCCACTTTAAATCTTTCCAGTGCTGCTGCAAAAGATAGATATTCTGGTATTTGTATTTTCATAAAAGCATAGTTATTACATAATCAAACAATAGTGATGATAATATAACTCGCAAGGTATATTAACCGGCGGGTATTATTAGTGCTGAGATATTTTAGTGTCACCAGCTATTGTGTTTTGACATGTCAGAGCAGCAAATTGTGAAAATATTAAATTAATCCTGTGTCCATTCTTTTAATTCTGATAAATTGATTATGTAGCGTTTTAGTAGTGTATAGAAAATTACTTAACTAATTTCGATTATTTAATTATTTTAAATGAATAATGAAAAAGGACAACGAGAGGGATTACTGAATAGGAACTTTAAAACATAAGAACATTGATGGGAAAGTTTGAAGAAATCAGTAGATTTGATGGAAAGGACGGAAATTGAATATACTGGGACTAGCAGAGACAAGATGGAGGGTAGAGGGCGTGAAGGAATTACGGAAGGGATATAAGTTGCATTGGATTGGGAATAGGGACGGAAAAAGAAATGTAGTAGCACTCGTGATAAAGCAAGGTATAAGGGAGGAAATAGTAGGAATAAATGACAGAATGATAAAGGTTGAAGTGAAAGTTAGGGACAAGAATGTGGATCTAATACAAGTTTATGCCCCTCAGATAGGATGCACCAAGCAGGAAAACGAAAGTTTTGTAGAGTATCTGCAGCAGCAGCTTGGCACCAGCAACCAAATTATAATGTGAGACCTTAATGCTCATGTTGGTACTGCAAGGGAAGGGTATGAAGACGTCCTTGGAACACAAGGATGGGGCAGCAGAAACGGCAGAAGGAAGAAAGCTGTTGGAGTTCTACGAACTGCAATGGTTTGATTGTGGGTAATTCCTGGTTGAAGAAGCGGGAAAGTCATAAGCTAACATGGTATAGTACAGCCTTGTCTCGGAAGTCGATTGTTGACTATTTCCTAATCGAAGCAGAGATGAGACAGAGTATTGTGGATATAAAGGTCATCCCATCAGAAGCCTTAGATAGTGGACCATCGACTTCTAATAGCCAGTCTGAAAGAGAAAAAGGGAGCAAGAACATCAGAAAACCAGGAGAGAAGTATAAGAGTGTGGAAACTGAAGGATGAGGAGTGCAGGAGGGAGTACCAAGAGCAGATTGTGCAGAAAATACCTAGGGACCATTTTCAGTCAGCGGAGGAGGAATGGGAACGTTTTAAAACCACCTTGGTAAAAACAGCCGAAGCAGTATGTGGTAGGACAGCTGGTAGAAGAAGAAGAGAAACTCCATGGTGGAATGAAAGGGCAAAGGATGCTGTGCTACAGAAGAATAAAGCCTTCAGGGAATGTTTCCAAAGGAGAACAGAGGAAAGCAAAAGAGTGTACAGCTGCAAAAAGAAAGAAGCAAAAACAGTGATACAGGAAGAAAAGAGGAAATGGATGGAAAAATGGACAGAAATGCTAAAAGAGGATAGTGAGGGCAGTAAGAAGGTGTTGTATGCCATAGTAAAAAGTAGGAGGATGAGCAGAATGGAAGCAGGTACTATAAAGGATAAGAATGGCAACTTAGTGGACGGGAAAGACGACATAAAGTCTGGAGGGAGTATTTTGAGGATCTGTTGAATGCTTCAGGACCCAATGATGAATATGAGAGTACAGAGGAAGAACAGGGCCCATATCAAGAGGAAGAGGAAGATATTACATGGAAGGAATTGGAGGATGCGGTAAATAGAATGAAGGGAGGTAAAACACCTGGAGTGGATGAAGTGAGCGTGGAGATGATACGAGCTGCTGGAGTAATGGGCACACAGTGGCTCTACAGGTTGATGCGGGCTGTAGTGGAAGGTGATAAAAATTCCAGATGACTGGAGAAAAAGGGTAATAATACCCATATTTAAGAAAGGGGACAAGACTGTCTGCCAAAACTACCATGGTATTACCCTGATGTGCCACTGTCCCAAGATATATGAGAAAGTTTTGGAAAGCTGAATAAGAAGAGTAGGTTGAAAGGCAGCTAAGGGAAGAACAATATGGATTTAGACCAGGAAGGTCAACTATCGATCTTATATTTGCAATAAGACAGCTACAAGAACGGCACTACGAGTATGGGAAAGATCTGGTGATGGCCTTTCTGGACATTAAAAAGGCACATGACAGCCTCAGCCAAAACAAAGTGTGGGAAAGACTGAGAAAAAAAAGTCAGTAGAAATGGAGATAGTGCAAAGAGTGAAGGATATGTATGAGGGTAGTAAGAGCTGTGTCGAAAGTGGGAACGGATAAGACGATGGTTCCATTTGAAAAATGGACTAAAACAAGGAAGTGCCCTATCACCCCTCTTATTTATTGTTGCTATGGATGAAATATTGATGAAGGTGGGTGCAGAGCATTGGGAAAAATGAAAGCAATGGTATTTGCGGAAGGCTGGGCCGTAGCTGGAGTTGAATTTAAGGTAGGGGCATTGGTGGTTACAGATAGGGCGGAAGATAAAATTTTACTTGGTCTGAACAGGTCGTACTTGCGAGTGTGACGGAACGGGATGATAGATAAGACCAAAACCTTCATTTATTCAGGTTTATTTTATTTCCTCAAATATATACATTTAATATAATTATAATAAATCCATTCCTAAAACAGCTGAATTCGTTCGGTTGGCCATATTGTTAAAATGCGAACAACTTCAGTCAGATCAACTGACCTGCTTCTTTCCTTTTCGAAGGCCAGAAATACCAAGCCTGCCATTCTTTCATGACTCATTTGACAGCTCTGAGGCCTGTTGATTGCGGTCAAAGTGGAAAAGGTAGACTCGCACACAGCAGTGCTACATCCTAAGGTCGCCACAGATGCAAAAAGTTCGTACGTATCTTTGAACACCTCTCGCTGCCTGTACAAAACTTGAATTGTATTTTCCGTTTTATCCTCACGACGACTCAAATATGCTTTGACGACAGTAGCCTCTTCCCTTGATGGAATTGTTAGACCTGAAAAATCAGTAGAAATTGAAAAATCTTATTTATTTATAACATAGAAATAAACGGGTGAGTGGAAGAAGGTTAACATTACAGCAAAATGACAAAATAAAATAAGATTGCCATTTTGCAGCTGGGAGGTAGTTCTATATGTTGAATACAAAAAAAGGCGATTATGCCAGTCAAAATTACTTGTTAAAATTAATCTCAAAAATTTTGTTCAGTGGAAGATAAATAACATTCCTGGAAAGCCCTCACTGTTTATTTAGGTCCTCATTTTGCTACTAATACAGTTGCATCAAACCTGAAAAACTTCATCACAAAAGTGACACATCCCTGAAGAGCACCTTGCATTTTATAAAAAAATATGCTACAACTAACAACTTCTAAGTGAGGACTGAAGTGCCCGGAAAATGGTTATTTTAGGCTAAGTGATACGTAATTTTTTATCAAAAATACTTTAGATCAAAACAGGTTCATTACATTCACCAATAAATTAAGTAAATTAAAATAAAATTTACACTGTAGTATATTTTTTCCTAAAAATACTAAAGAGTGTAGAAAGGATAATATTCTACTTGAAAGAATTTTTGTATCTATAAAACCAGCAAATGTAATAAGTTCAAATTTGTAGAAATGAATCTTGAGTGCAGTTTCATAAATAAAAACAAAATAAAGCTACAGCTACATTTTCCAGATTTTTTAGCAAAAGAAAAAATCTAATAAGTGGCAAAAGGATAACATTCTACAGCAAAAAAGGGTTTATACCTAGGATAAGGGAGATGCTACACTAACCTTTTCCAACCAAATGTCAACCTCTTACACCCTGTTTGCACGGACGAGGCTCTGGCAACTGAAAGATTCCCGGTATAAGGATCACCCACTGCTTGCCAACGGCCTCGAAAGGAGGGCGGAAGAGCGAGGAGCATCTTGCCCTTGGGGTTGGAAACGGTCCCTAATGGCGGATGAATCAGAAAATTAATCAACGGCAATGGGGATATAGAAGGCAATGGGAAACCACTGCATTAAGACCCAAGGGGTATCCAGAGGACATGAAATCCTCTCAAATTACATAATCATTATAGCTTCTCCTGGGTAAAATATTCCGGAGGTAAATAGTCCCCCAATCGGATCTCCAGTGGGGACTGCTCAGGGAGGATTCATCAGAATGGATAGAAACAATCTACGAGTCGGAGCGTGGAATGTTAGCTAGTCTGAATAGGGCAGACCGAAGGTTAGAAAACTTGAAACGGAGATGGAACAACTTAAGTTAGATTGTTGGATTAATGAGATTAAATGGTAGGATTGCACAGGATATCTGTCTGGGGAACACAGGATAATTAGCACACAAGCTGTCAATGGAGTCACTGGTGTAGGATTTGTAATGAACAAGAAAGTAGAGAAACTGGTGTGAGTCTGTTATGACCAGTTTAGTGACAGGATTATTTTGATGAGGTTAGAAACTAAGCCCGTCCCAACCACATTAGTACAAGTATATGCCAACGTCACAGGAAGATGACGAAGAAATAGAAAAAATATACGCTGAAATTGAAGAATTAATCCAATATGTGAAAGGGGAGGAAAATCTAATAATCATGGGTGATTGGAATGCAATAGTGGGAGAAGGAAAAGAGGGGAATACTGTAGGAAGTTTTGGTCTAGGAGAAAGAAATGAGCGAGGAAGCAGGTTGCTAGAATTTTGTGAAAGATATAAGCTAGTAGTGGCGAACACACTGTTTAAGAACCATGCAAGAAGAATATACACCTGGAAACGTCCTGGGGATACAGGCAGATATCAGCTAGATTATATCATGGTCAAACAGAGATTCAGGAATCAAGTTCTAGACTGTAAAGCGTACCCAGGAGCAGACATAGACTCGGACCATAATTTGATAGTAATGAAGTGCAGGCTGAAATTCAAGCGAATAAGGAAGCAGCATAAGCAGAACAGACTGGAAGTGAATAAACTGAAACAATCTAGCACAGAGAAAAATTTGCAGAAATGGTAGACTTAGGTCTAAGAATTAACTGTGAAAGGAGCTCAACCGAGGACGAAGGAATGCATTAAAGACCGAAATAATGAAAGCTGGTAAAGAAACATTAGGCTTTAGGGAACAAGCTGTCGAAAACCTTGAATCACAGATGAAATTTCGAACTGCATGGATCAGAGGAGAAGGTACAAAAATGCTCAGGATGGAAGCAGGAAGAGTGCAGTACAGGCAATTTAGAAATCAAATAAATAGGAAAATGCAAAATAGCAAAAGAAAAATGGCTACAAGAAGAGTGTGAAGAAGACAGATAAGGAATGATGGGAGGTAAGTAAATGTTGCCATATAGATACACCAAACAGAATTTTTGAGAATGAAGACAAGAGGTGTGAACATTAAGCTGCCAGATGGGAAACCTCTTTTAAGCTCAGAAGATAGAGCTAACCGATGAAAAGAATACATTGAGAAACTGTATGTTGGTGACGACTTGAACGACAGTGTAATGGAAAAGGAATACAATGTCGACATTGAAGACTTAGTAGAGCCTGTTTTGAGTACATAATTTAATAAAGCTCTAAATTACTTGAAAGCAAATAAGGCAGTTGGAAATGATGAGATCCCTGCAGAATTTCTAAAATCCCTAGGAGAGGAAGCAATCGAAAGACTATTCAAGCTGATATCAAAAAGTTATGAAACAAGAGAAATTCCAACTGATTTTAATAAAGTATCATCTTCACACTTCCAAAGTAAAGCGCAAGCCGACAAATGTTGCGAATTATCGCACCACTAGCCTAACATCACATGCTTCAAAATTACTGACCAGAATAATATACAGAAGGATGGAAAGGGTAGTAGAAGAGATAGTAGGTGAAGATCAGTTTGGGTTTAGGAAAAATCGCGGTACAAGGGAAGCAATTCTGTCTTTAAGATTAATACTTGAAGGGCGGATCAAGAAAAACAAAGATACTTTTATGGCATTTGTTGATTTAGAAAAAGCTTTTGATAATGTTAGGTGGGACAAGATGTTCAAAATTTTAAAGAAGTCAGGTCTAAAGTATCGAGATAGAAGAATACTCTATAAACTATATAAGAATCAAGTGGCTGTAATAAAAGTAGAGAATCACGAGAGACATGCATCAGTTAAAAAGGGTGTGAGACAAGGTTGTAGTCTATCCCCGTTAATATTCAACTTGTATGTAGAAGAAGCAATGAAGAAAGTCAAAGAAAAATTTCCATGTGGCATAAGTTTTCAGGGAGAAAAAATCAGTATGCTACGATTTGCTGATGACATTGTCTTTAGCAGAGAGGGCTGAGGATATTGAGAAGTTATTGAATGGCATGAACAAAATACTGAAGGAAGATTTTGGACTGAATATAAATCAAAGAAGACAAAAGTGATGAAATGTAGCAGAAATGATACCAATATTAGTAGATTAAATATAAAAATAGAATCGGATGCAATAGGAGAAGTAAGTGAATTCTGTTACTTGAGAAGCAAAATTACAAACTGATGGCCGAAGCAGAAATGATGTTCAAAGCAGAATAACACTAGCAAAAAGAGCCTTCATGAAAAGAGAAATCTTTTAGTTACAATAATGACCGAGGAGTTAGAAAGAACTTTTTAAAACTCTTTGTGTGGAGCACAGCACTTTATGGTAGCCAACATGGACTTTAGGAATACCGGAAATAAATAAAATTGAAGCATTTGAAATGTGGTGCTACAGAAGAATGCTGAAAATTGAGTGGACAGACAAAGTAAGAAATGAACGAGTTTTGGAAATGATGGGTGAGAAAAAGAAGTTTGTGGAAGAAGCTGGACAGAAAGAAGAGACAGGCTGATAGGTCATATTTTGAGACATGCCGGATTTGTTAATTTGTTAGTGGAGGGAACATCGAAGATAAGAACTGTAGAGGAAGACTGAGATTAGAATATATGAAGCAGATAATTGAGGACGTGGGCTGTAAGGGGTATTTAGAAATGAAGAGGTTAGCACAGGATAGAAAGGGATGGAGGATTGCATCAAACCAGCGGAAAGACTGACGACTGCAAAAAAAAAAAAAAAAAAAAAAAAAAAAAAAAAAAAAAAAAAAAAAAAAAAAAACTAAAACTTAGAAACCTTGGAAGTTCGAATTCTAGGAGGAGATACCCCATCCTATGTTCTGCAAAATTATAATGGTAACTTTTTTTGCAAAATTAATAGCATGCTCAGTAAATAGTTTCTTTTTAGTTTTCGGAAAAGTTAGGTTCAAGAAATGTTATCTTTTTCCCACTCACCAATTCAAATTTACTGGTTACATTTAAAAAGAAAAAAATGAAATAACTTAATATCTAAATACTGTATACAAAGTACTTAAAAGTCTAAAAATCGTTTTTAAAAAACGGTGCCCGTGTGGCAAGGTACCAAGAACGCTGGCTGCATTCCCACGTTGAATTTCCAATGAAATTTTAAGTGCTAGGAATGAGCCAGCTCGACTAGTTTAGGCCTTAGGTGTTTAGCAAATGTCTTTGTACATAGATACCATGGACCGAAATCTACAACACAAATGGGCATAAAAATATAATCAAAGTTGAAATTGTGAATTGGACATAAATAAATAACATCAACATTTTGCAAGCAGCAACACAGTTTTTTTTTTTTTTTTTTTTCTCACACTCACCTAATTTTTTCAAAGGTACCATTTTGTCTATATCCAACTCGTCGAGACTCGCTAGTGAATTTAGGATGATCGTCGTTGTCCGAAAATCTTCTTTGTAATTCAGCAATTAGTATATCCAACGTTTCGTAATAATCAGATTTAAACAGCTGAGCGTCCTGGTGTTCTACATTTTGTCTCGCGGAGGAACAGGAAGGGCCATACATCAAGTAGTCATCCATCTGATTTGACTTTTTGACTTGCCTCTTCTGGGTCTTTGTCCTATTTTCGGAATCGCCACTTGTCGTAGACTTAAATTCTTCCAAAATTTGATTATACATTTCATCTGATCTCAGTTTGGTAATTTCATTTTGGACGTACTTTACGATTATTATGGCTTCTTTCAATCCTGCGCTTCGGGACTTGTAAAGCTGCGTCTGCAGGCTGAAGCATAGATAAAAAATTTTGGCCAGAACCATGGCCATTCGAAATTCCAAATTGAGCATAACTTTTTTTTGCCGACACTCTTAGCGACGCGTCGCCGTTAAATCTATCTTTTTTAATTTCATCTAAAGTCTTCAAAATCGATGAATAATTATCGTTTACAACTTTTGTAACCGCCAAGTGTCCTGACCAACGCTGTTCGAGGAGCAAGCCAATCCTTTTTCCTCCATACAAGGCAGCTATTTTGCCATGGTGAAAGAATTCATGTAACATAATGCATTGATCAAAAAATAAACGAATGAAAGTCATTTCCGAGATAGTTCTGATGACTATCGAATGCAAGCGATGGTTGTAGCAGTGAACATAAGGAATTTTTCGACCCAATTTATTTTCTATTCTGGTCGCAACTCCAGAAACTTTCCCACTCATTACACTTGCGCCATCATAGCATTGGCTTAGCATTCTAGATAGGTCAATGTTATTTTCTGTAAGGGTACTTAATGTTAATTCCGTAAAAGTTGCTGCATCAAGTTTTTCAGTAGTTGTAACTGTCAGCAAAGACTCATTGACAATTCCACACTTAACGTAACGTATTGCTATTGCAATATGTTCGCGGTTATTTTTATCTCTAGTCCCATCTTCCATTAGAGTAAACCAGTTCACATCAGATTCTTTAATATCTTTAACAATGGAACTTCCCACTGCTTGAACCATAGCTTGAATTATTTGATTCTGAATTTCAGGTGAACGATATGTTGTATTTTGTGGTATATGACTGAGAGCCTCTTTCAAATTAGGATCTTTCATGCACGTGTATTCAAACAAATTCTGAAACAAACCTTGTTCTTTTTCTTCCTCCAAAATATAATTTCCACGCAAAGCTAATTCGTTGACAACTAGAAATTGTATTACTTCAATAATAGACTTCACATAATACCTGTTTATTTCTAATGCTTTTTGATGTATCAACGTTTCAACACTGCTAGTTGTAGATATTCTATGTAATTTGTCTTGCCACATCGCCATGGCTTGTATATGAGAAATGGATTTTTCGTGTTTTGGAAAACCTGTTTTTGAATCAGTGGCATTTTTCCAGTTTCTGAATCCTGTGGAAATGTATGAGGCCTGTTTGCTTCCATGAGGTAAAAATTGCTGGCAAGGGTAGCAAAAAGCAGCATCTTTCTCGATAGAATACTGCAACCATTTATAGCGTTTGAACCAAACAGCTACAAAGGCCCTGTTATTTTCTTTTGGATATATGTGTAAAATAACTTGCTTTATCGGTTCCCCAATTTGTGCAATATCAGACGGAATACCACAGCTAACATTACCACCATGTTTCACCAAACCTGTTTCCATAGGACTAGGAGTAGCTATTGTATCTCGTGCTTCCATCTTTTTTGAGGAATGAAGTTCTTCGTGGTCAGATTCCTCTTCAGCTCTTCGTTTTTTGGCAAAGAAAGCCCGTATATCTATCGCGAAATAAATCTTCCATTCACAGCAATAAACAAACAACTGTGTTGCTAACTGATTGAAACACTGTACCTACAATAAGTTTACATTAACTAACACTTGTGACATATATGCCACACGTAACCAGTCCATCCAGATCCATAATATTTCTAATTGATATAGTTTGTTCAAAATTTAATTATAAATTTTCTGTCTTCTTATACTAGAAATTCAAATAGTAATAATGAAGTCTTGTTTCGGAACAAGGAAACCTATTGTTGTTGCGGCGAACCAAAGACACGTTGCCTAGCTGCCGCAGGGTCGCCAACACCAAAAAATATTTCCCCTAAGGCTTAAGTAAAATACCACTAAGTCTCCCAAAAACTTTGTACGTTAGATATGTAGAAAAAAATACCTCTTACAAATTTTATCGAAGATAAGTTACAGCTGTAATTCAATGGCGCCGATAATGCTGTGGTAAGGCCGTAATGGATAACAAGCTTTGCATGTAATTTACCTGGATCACAATGAAAAGAAATTATAACTACATAACAAAATAGATTACATTTTAAATGTGGATCTCTCCAAACTCTATGGGTATATTTAACCGTATTTCCTTAATTTTCCCTCACCCTTATTCTTAGGTATAATCAACAAATTATACACAACAGGAGTTGCAGAGGACGCAGAAATGGGCTGCTAGATTAGTTTCTGGAAATTATCGCAGAACACAGTCAGTAACAGATATGATAAAAGAGCTGGAATAAGATTCATTGGAAGACAGAGGGAGGGTGAAGAGGGTCTTGGGAGTGTACAAGGCGTATAGTGGTGATGAGGCATGGAAAGATATTGGTGTAGGAATTAAAAGTAATGCATGGAAGAGAAAGGATGACCATGACCACAAGCTGGCGCTCAATTTCGGGCACAAGGGTGTAGGAAGATTCACTTTACTAGGTAAGCGTGTCAGGGATCGGAATAAGTTACCATGAGAAACGATAAGTAATTTACCAATAACGTTGAAAGAATTTAAAGTTAAAATTTGTAGAGGACAAGTTTCCAATTTCCTCCCATATATTTTTTTCTTATTACATTTTGCGCTTTGTAAATCATAAAGCTCTTTGAAAGTCATTACGTTTATATGCATTAATTTAAAACAAACAAGCAAAGAAAAAGTGTGAGCGAGAAATTTTATAATTTTTCAATTTAATTAACGTTCATTAAGTAATTAACTTTTCAGGATGTAAACACTTATATTTTATTCAAAAGTCATCCATCATCTTGAGTGCAATTTACTGCAAATTTATTAGATTTATGCCGTTAATTTATAGAAATTGGAACCTACAAGTTACAAAAATCAGTCACTACTGCTGGAAATCCTATCGCACACTATGTCGTGGCGCTTCGGGACGCACAGGCGGCAACACACGCAGATCTGGCGAAACGTTCCGACAATGAGGCACGACGCGGTCCGCCGCGACCCGACTCGAGCCACCTGTAGTGAGAGTTACTCCGTGAAAGCGATTGCCCACTCATTTCTGCAAAGCCACGAGCGCGGCGCGACCCGCTCTAGTGTGCGCTTATCTTAACAGTACCATAAATTGCAACATGGGCACAGCTCCCAAACCCTTCAAATCCCATCTATTGGTAGAATAAAGAATTAGTATATATTATGATAGGGACAAATCGTGGTCAATTCAGAATAGGATTCTCTCGGCGATCTAAAATACGAGAAATCAAAACTTGAAGTCTATATGCTAATACATAAAAAGTCACCCGACATTCATAACAAAGATTGAATTTGCACTCGGTAGAGGTTATGTTTTCTTTTATTTCAAAATTCAATTAATTAGGCAAATAGTTGTAATACAGGATGTTCGCCGGGAAACGCTACCCGCTGCTATATACAGGGTGTCCAGAAAAGGACTCCCTGATTTCAAAATTAAATATCTCGAAAACAAAGATCGATAGACGAATGCAGTAAACGGTATATTTATCGTGACAGCTGTAAGAAGTGTATACAGCAGTTTGAAATAATAGTTACAAAAGCTGCCAACAGATGGCGCTGTAATCGCCATACGTAATGCCTAAATAGCGATCCGAAGCTCAGGGCGATCAGTTCCACCATTGAAACGTGCCAATGGTGAACATTTTGAAAACATTTTGATGTGATTGTTTGCAAAGATTGTTTTCATACGATTATTTCACTTATGTATGCTGATATGAGCATACAGCGCCATCTGTTAGCTGCTTTTGTAACTATTATTTCACACTGCTGTATACACTTCTTACAGCTGTCACAATAATCATACCGTTTACTGGCATTCCTCCATCGATCTTTGTTTTCGAGATATTTAATTTTGAAATCAGGGAGTCCTTTTCTGGACACCCTGTAGCACTACAACGAAGAAATTGCTCGCGGCGAGCGAGCGGCCAGCTTCCCACGTAGTTCGGCCGTCAACCGCGGAACTACTTAGAAATAATAAAGTATAATATACATGTAGAAGTATGATGAAAGCATATCAATATTACAAAATTCATTAACCTACCTTACAAAAGATGCTGGAAGTGTCGCCCGTCTTGCGTAATGCGCATTTGACATTCATTGTCCCTAATGCTCTCACTAAACCAGTTACTTAAAATCTCTGCCTTTTTTAAATCCTCAGTAAGGATGGAGAAGTAGTTACTGAGGATTTAAAAAAGGCAGAGATTTTAAGTAACTGGTTTAGTGAGAGCATTAGGGACAATGAATCAGAAACGGGAGGGTTTAATTCGGAGAACGAGCATAACAATACAATTAGAAATGAAGATACTAAAAAATTTGAAATTCATCCTGAAGAAATCATGAAGGAAATAAGGAAGCTGAAAACACATAAGGGGGCTGGTGCAGATAATATTACTACAGATATCTTAAAGATAACCGGGTGTGACATTGTACCTTATCTTGAAATATTATTTAAATTGAGTCTGGATACTTGCTGCTTACCACAAGACTGGAAAAGTGCGATAGTAGTACCGGTACATAAAGGAGGGGTGAGAAATAGAGTCGAAAATTACAGGCAAATCAGTTTGACTTCAGTGGTAGGTAAATTAATGGAAAGATTGATATGCAACCACATCATAAAAATATGTGAGGAACGTAAGTGGTTTTCAAGTAGGCAACATGGGTTCAGAAAAGGATATTCATGTGAATCTCAGTTGGTGGGATATATGCAAGATATTTCAGATGAAATGGACAAGGGAGGCCAAATTGATAGTGTAGCACTAGATCTTTCAAAGGCGTTTGACAGAGTAAGCCACAAAATGGTAGTAAAAAAGGTAAAAACTATTGGAGTGGATAAGAAAGTGATTTCCTGGGTAGAAGAATTTTTAAAAGGTAGAAAACAGAAAGTTAGGGTAGGAAATGCGGTATCAAAGGAAGTGGAAGTAAAAATGGGAGTGCCGCAGGGTAGCGTATTGGGACCATTGCTATTCATTATTCTAATGAATAATTGTGTTGATTGTTTACTATCTGAAATTAGATTGTTTGCAGATGACATAATGCTGTATAAAAGAATCAGAACGATAGAGGATTGTAAACAGTTGCAGGGTGATCTGGACAGGATATCTAGTTGGGTTGTAAACATGGGATGAAGATAAATGCAAAGAAGAGTCAGCTAATTAGATACACAAATAAAAAGCAAAAGGTTTATTATGAATATAAGGTGGGGAAAGAATTGCTTGCTGAAGACTTGAAATGTAAATATCTTGGCATTACATTTGATAACAAGCTTAACTGGGCAGGACACATTGGACATGTGGTAGGAAAAGGTTTCAAAATTCTGCACTTGTTGGAGAGAGTGATGAGGGGATGCACGAGAGAAGTAAAGGAATTGGGTTACAAAACTGTGGTCAGACCATTGCTCGAATATGGTAGTGTAGTATGGGACCCACATTTTGAGTATCAAATACAGGAGTTGGAGAAGGTGCAAAGAAGGGCTGCTTTTTTTTTTTTTTTTTTTATTTTTAACAGTTTAACGTCCCTTTTTAACAACGTGGTCTTTAGAGACGGGATAGGATGGGGGCAAGGAATGGGAAGGAATTCGGCCATGGCCTTTTGAAGGAAGCATCCCGGCATTCACCTGGAGTGATTTGGGGAAACCATGGAAAACCCAAATCTGGATGCCCGGACGGGGATTCGAACCGCCGTCCTCCCGAATGCGAGGCCAGAACGCTATCCGTTACACCACCACGCTCGGTGGAAGGGCTGCTAGATTTGTTTCTGGAAATTATCGCAGAATGCAATCAGTGACAGATATGATAAAGTAGCTGGAATGGGATTCATTGCAAGACAGGAGGAGGATTAGGAGGGTCATGGGAGTGTACAGGGCGTATACTGGCGATGAGGCATGGAAAGATATTGCAGTAGGTATGAAAAGTAGTTCATGGAAGGGATAAGATGACCATGACCACAAGCTGGCACTCGATTTCAGGCACAAGGGTGTGGGAAGATTTTCTTTTTTAGGTAAGGGTGTCAGGGATTGGAATGAGTTACCAAGGGGAATGATGAATAACCTACCGAAAACTGTTAAAAGAATTTAAAGTTAAAATTTGTAGAGGGCAAATGTAGGTGAGTGTAGGATAGGGGGAAGTTGGGTGTGTAGGGAAATTGCCACCGGAGCGTGTGCTCCATTGCAATTAAATAAATTAAAAAAAAATTAAATCTTTTAAACATGTTTCGAGACACACGCTGGATTCACATCTCTCCATGGACATTATTACTTGAGAGATTTTGTTTTCAAGTTCCCCCAAAGATAGAAGTCACAAGGTTTAAATCGGGTGATCTGGCGCCACAAGCCACGGCTGATTTACACGTTTCTCTTAATTTTTTTTAACTAAACGCGGAATCGTTGTTTTAGCTAGCAGTAAAGCGCCAGGATATTTGCGACGTAATTTACTGCGACACCTTTTAAAGGGATTTTTCTTCACATACGTATCAAACAGGAATATTTTTTGTTCCAAACTATAACGTACTCGCGCTCACATTCGGTACAGATTAGTAAGAGACTGAAGTCACAAAATAGTTAAATCGCAAAGAAACGTTCATACACAATACTGATTAGTAAGAGACTGAAGTCACAAACCAAACTGCAAAGAAATCGATCTAAACAATGGAAAAGTTCGCATTATACTGTCTGATTTGACTGTTGATGGAGGGCTGTTGTTTAATCTCGCCGGTCATTCACTCTGCTGTTTGGCGCGGGCTGGCCTTCCGCAGTGAGATGCCGTCGGCAAGACAGTAGGTGGATAGCGTTTCCTGGCAAACACCCTGCACTTACAAAAATGTTTTCACACGTCGAAACTCAGCAGCACTACAATCCAAATTAGTGGCAAAGAAATTCCAAAACATTATTATATTCACTCTCGGGAGATTTCGACTGTCTGCTTTAGTAACTTCTGGATTCATGATAACAGTGGTTTAAATAATCTGTAACAACGTCTACTTGGAAGATCGTTACCACGTCCCTTATAACTAATTATAATAAGAGTCCTGTGACAATAAATTCAAATAAACGTAGAAACAGTAAAAAAACATAAGTTAAGGCAGCGCCGTTTCGCTTGTTTCCTTACGTATGACGTCACCCACTGTGATTGGTGTTTCGTTTGACGATGACGAATAGGCTAAAAATCAGATGTTATTTATTGATTTAAAAATATAAATCATTATTGTTTGACAAAAAAAATATTGAATGATGTTTCTAAATTTATAAATATTATTTCTAAGGAAATTCCAGATTTTTTTTGTAACACCTGTCCGGTCCCCTATTGGTTACATGTCACTAGGCTAGTAGTAATTATTTTTCAGTCATTTTATACTATGAACAAACAGTTTACCTACTTAGCATGTTATCTTGGTTGATGGTATTTTTTAAGGTAGGGCATCGGTATTTTAAGGTAGGGCATTGCCCCACAATGCCCCCCCCCCTAGCTACGGCCCTGGATTAACGCCCCAAATATTGTCAAGTTGACGTTTGCTCATTCTGTCACTCGATCGTTCTGAGTCAGGCCTGTAATAGGCTCGGTTCCGTTTTACCAATGGAGGTGTTACATAATTTAACAGTTACGGATTTGATTTGTCTTTGCAATAATCACCTCTGGTACTGCAATCCACTTATTCCCTTTAAGGCCTTGTTCGTTTTTATGTTACAAAAATTTATCTACAAGGTCTATACTAATCTAACTCTGAACCTATACTACGCTATGAACACCTATCTACCCACCACCATTATCCTGGAGTAGTCTGCCAGTCAATGCCCTTCTGGATTTCCAGTAGAACAGGATCGACCGACACATCGGGACAAAACTTCCGGCTCCCAGAAATTTCTGTAAAATACTGTTAATCTTATCCGTGAATAATTTTCTATGCCCATGAGTTTGGCTCTGCGACTTCGCTTGGCCTGTTCATATGTCCGACTGCCGCTCGGTCCAGATATATCTTTCTGTGCAGTTGAGATACTTTGTTCGCCAGATAATCGCGAATAATCAATGATCTCTTATCTAGAATTATGTTTCGAGTTGATCTATTCCGTATTATGTTAATGTCCGGCGTCCTTGCTTCTTCCGTTATTGAACAGGCCCACATTACATGTTAAGGGGTTCCTTCTGCCCTGCAATCGCATAAGCTCGTTTCTTTCAGTCCTCTTTGACACAGTAGGCTGTTATATGGACCGTGCCCAGTGACAATGAATTAGGCCTGGTGTGGGGTGAAATTATTCAAGTTGCAGTCTGCCTATGGAACTATTGTCCCACCGCTCCTGCCATTCAGCGAGAAGTGCAGAGCTGATTTCTGCCACATTCTGTGCAACTGTTCCCACAATCTCCTGCACCCTGGCCTGATCTCCTTTTTCGTAACCAGTATATGGCCCCCCCTTCTTCTGATTTCGAGGTCTAGCGGCCATACACCTATGACAATTGGTAGGGCATTTGTGGAGGTAGTACTGTAGGCTCCACTCAATCGCAGCAACACACTTCTCTGCACTCTTAGGACCGCCTCCCTAGGTTTCACCAGTCGAAGTCTGTGTGCCCAGACACTGGACGCGTACCCTACCAGAGATGCTAAGATAGCATCGTGATATCTTCTTATCGTAATGTTAGAAAGGTGAAATTTTCTTTGGCCTATACTGTTAAATTTGTTAAGCACAGCCTTAGCCCTTTCGCACGTCTCAGTAATATGTGATGTAAAGTTCAGAGACTCATCCAGGGTGATGCCAAGATATTTGGTTGTCCGTGTTTTCTTTAAGTTTACGTTATTCATTTTGATAGTAGAGTCACGTTCCAATTTGCCCTTGAATACCATCATCCGAGTTTTCTTTGCCGCGAGACTAAGCTTTGCCTCCAAACACCATGCTTGGAGTTTCTCAATCACCACTTTAACTATATTCTCTATATCTTTTCTGGACCGACCTTCAATTAATTACAGCAAGTCGTCTGCATAGGCAACCAGCCCCTGTAAGCCATCCAGCCCCTCGAGTAGACTAATCACCTCTTTGAAAACTATGTCCCAAAAAACCGGTCCACTGACCGACCCCTGAGGGCATCCCTTAGTCAAATGTTTATCTACCTTCCCTCGTGGGCATCTCAGTGTACCGTAACGATTTTTACAATAATCCTTCAGTGTGTTATATAGACTGCTTGGACACTACATTTCTCTTAGGCGCCGGAACAATATCGGCCACCAAAGAATATCAAAAAGCGCCACAAGTATCAAAAAAATATTTCTTACAATTGCTTTTAACTAAGTCTGCGGCTCTGTTAATTGCATCTTCGGCCGACGTGCCTGCTCTAAAGCCGTATTGGTTCGTGTTCATACCCATATTACTCCTATGATGTTGCAATTTAGCGATCAGTACTTTTTCTTGAACCTTTCCCAGCACATTGAGGAGGCAGATCGGTCGATAAGATTTTGGATTGGCCAGATCCCTCTCTCTCCCCTTGGTTAGTACTACAAATTCACTTTATTTCCACACGTTGGGAACTCTGCCTTGCAGCAGACATTTGTTTAGTAAGTTACATTAGGGAGGAGCTAACTGAACCACCAGAGCCTGCAAAACAATTCCGTCCGGACCTGCGGCTTTATGTTTTGCCATACTGTTTATGGCTCTGATCACCTCATCTCCTTCCGATGTAACTATATACAACTGTAATTGATCACTGCGCATTTTTCTATGGGTATCGCTTTCACTGTCTTCTACGTCGTCAGGTAATAGTTGATGCAATAGTACCTAGGCCGTTGTGGTCCAATTCTTTGTCATGGACCCATCCTCATTATTCACGGTAGCCAAAGTTGTGGGTGGTCTAATTTTACCTGCTACTACTTTGTATGGTATTCCCCAGGGTTCTGACCTAAGATTTGATCTAACATATACCTCCCAATTTTGAGTTTTTGTCAGAAGAAATTGTTGCTTAAAAGCTTCTTTTCTCTCTCTGTTTCTGTTAAGAAGGATATACCTGTCAGCCGCCACAAGGCAGCATTGGTATTCCCTTCTCGCCTTTCCCATGTTTGATCTCAATCTATACAGGCAGTGGAATACTGCCCTTTATTGCTGTTTGAATCGATCTGGTCAGCTCCCTCGCAATATAATTTACGTCATTCCCCTCCATTAGTCCCACTGGTGTTCGGAAGCCCTCCCATAGTCTAGATCAGTGTTCCGCAACCGGTGTGCCGCAGCACACTGGTGTGCCGCGACAAGGTGAAAGGTGTGCCGCGAAATTTTACCAAATATAAGGAATTAATTGCCAATTTTTTTATTAATTACATTTTAGTTTCATGTGCCGCGAATTGTTACGTATAGTCGTATTTTAAGAAATTAAATGTTATTTATTTACTCACACTTGCTTATTCATTTTTTAAAAACATTTTATTCCTCGCCTCTACTGCTGTGCTTTGAGGTTCCGTTATATTTACCGCATGTTCTGCGTATGTGCTTTTCCCTCAGTTTAAACTGCTGGGATTAACAGAACATTCCAAGCCTTATATTATTTTATTAAGTTGTCGGTGTTGGTGCTTCTCCAACAATACTACTTTGTTCCTGTACCGTTGCACCGGCGCATTGTTAGACATCACTGTAAAAACGATCGGCACCATATATGTGATTTCTTTGAAGTGTATTAATCCCGCATCTTGCAATTACTTGAGTTCTGTCATAGCTGTGCTCTGAAGTTGTCTGAAAATTGTGTTAGTAGTTCTTCCTGATATTTTCTATTACAATTAGCAGACTTTATTTCTTCAAGATGGACAAATTCTTTGAACGGAGTTTACCGTCAATGAGTGCATCTGGTGAAAGCGTTCAGTCAGAAAAAAAGAAACAAAAGTTAATGCAGTGGAAATATAGTGATAATTACTTATCGTATTGGTTTTCTTGGTGTGGTGAAAAAACGAGCCCAATCCCCGAGTGTATTGTTTGTGGTGAAAAATTCGGCAACGCTGCAATGGTTCCCAGTAAATTGATGGACATTTGTCAACAAAACATTCTTCTCTGTCAAACAAAGATGTCAATTATTTTCGTAGGTCGTTGGAAAATAAGAAAAAACAAAGAACTATCATGATCGCTACAGTACATGTTTCGGAAAAAGTACAGGAAGCTAGTTATAAGGCAGCCGATCTTATCGTAAAGGCCAAGAAACCACATACAATAGGTGTAACGCTGTTAAAGTCTGTTTGTAAAGAGATGGTGAGAATAGTTCTGGGTTTAGAATCTGCTAGTGAAATTTCAAAAATTCCTCTTTCTGCTGACACAATCAGACGCTGAGTTATTGATATGTATCGTGATATTGAAGAAAATATGAAGGAGAAAATCAACAACAGTCAGAAGTTCTCACTTCAGATCGACGAGTCCACAGATATTAGTCGCCATGCACAACTTCTGGCTCTCATTCGCTACATCGAGGGGAGGGCGCTAATGACCTCGATGTCGACGCGCCGTAAAACAACAACAACAACATACATCGAGGGAGATGTAATTGCAAGTAATTTTTTCTTTTGCAAATAACTTCCAGAGCATACTACAGGTGAAGAAATATTTCGTTTGACTGATGAATATTTGCGCCTTAATGAATTAACATGGAAGGATTGCGTTAGTGTTTGTACAGACGGAGCGGCTGCTATGACAGGCCCAGTGAAAGGATTTGTAGCTAAGGTACACGAAGTAAATCCCAATGTAAGATGCGATCAATGTCTCATTCACCGCGAAGCCATTGTTGCTAAGTCTCTGCCACCTTCTCTGAAAGATGTGCTGGACGAAGTAGTAAAACTCGTGTACTTCATAAAATCGCGGCCCCTAAATTCGAGACTATTTCTGTTTTATGTCAGGAAATGGGTTCAGAACACACTACACTGCTGCTACATACAGAAGTAAGTTGGCTGTCACGAGGAAAAGTGTTAACGCGAATATTTGAACTTAGAGACGAGGTCCAGGAATTTTTGACTGTTGAAAGACACAAGTACGCGGATTTATTCGCAGATGGTGAATGGGTATGTAAGTTAGCATATCTATCCGACAATTTCGTACACTTGAATGAGCTGAACATCAAAATGCAAGGTAGGATTGAAAATATTCTTGTTAGTATGGATAAGATTAAAGGATTTGAGAACAAGCTGGATTTGTGGTTACAGAGGATTGAAAATGGGTCGTGTGAGACGTTTCCGACTGTATGGTCACTTGATGACGGCAATAAAATGGTGATGGACTTAATTAAAGAACATTTAGAAGTCTTGCAGCAGAGATTCAAAAAGTATTTTGGAGAAAGTGTTGAAGATTTCGACTGGGTTCGTGATCCATTCGTTGCAAATTCGGAACATCTTCTAATTAATATTCAAGAGGAACTTGCAGATTTAAAAGCTGACAGAACTTTGAAATTAAAGCTTCTCGACGTTCCTTTAGATATGTTTTGGCTAACAATAAGGAATGAATATCCGGCTATCTCCGACATGGCAGTTAATGTTTTTATTGCCATTTTCAACTACATATTTATGTGAATTGGGATTCTCGACGTTGATTGAGATTAAAACATCCAAAAGGGAAAGACTTAAATCCGTCGATGGAGAAATGTGGCTTGCATTATCAACGATTTCTCGACGAATCAGCCACATGTGTGCAGTTAAGCAGGCACAGGGGTCACATTGAAGGTACATGTACAGTTATTTACTTTAATAGTAATGTAAAACTGCCTGATTATTAATTTTATGCAAACGCTGTAGTATAATTTTTTACTTGTTAAAAGGCTGTACACGCAAAAAAATTCGTGTTGTAAGGACAAGTGTTTTTTTTTTTTTTTTTTTAAATGATCAACTATACTTCCGGAAAGGTGTGTCGCGAGATTTATGGATAACCTTTTGGTGTGCCGCGAGATGGAAAAGGTTGCGGACCACTGCCTTACAGTGTAGCTAAATTACAAATTATAACTTAACCTTACCCCTCAAACTAATCTCCACAATCTTAAAAGAGTAAAACTCCACACCAGTATAACACTATATGAATTTTTCAGCTAGTTGGTGAATTAAAAAAATTTCCTAACCTTCAAAAACATGAAGAACCTTACTTATGTACAACCTACTATGCATAACATATCAAAAGTGACAAAAAATAAGTCTTCTCACCACAATGAATACTTTATGTATTGTTATGTAACTACAGTTCATCAACAATTCTTCAGAATATTTACAAGTATAATGGTGCTAGTCTATACGGATTATTTTTCATGTTATGAAGCTAAAATGATGGTGAGAAATAATTCCACAAACCTAAGGATGCTCACATTTACGAGCTGTTTTATGTATTTTGAACTTAAAAGAATCCGTCAACGATTCACCACAAAGTTCACAAGCATAAGGCCGCTCACCTGTGTGAATTCTTTTATGTCTTGCAAGGTTAGTATTAGCAGTAAAACATTTTCCACAAACTTCACAACCATAAGGCCGCTCACCTGTGTGAATTCTTTTATGTTTTGCAAGGTTAGTATTAGCAGTAAAACATTTACCACAAACTTGACAAGCATATGGCTGCTCTCCTGTATGAAATCTTTTATGTACTACTAATTGATTAGCCCGTGTAAATGATTTTCCACAAATTTCACAAGTGTAAGGCCGCCTCACCTGTATGAATTCTTTTATGTTGTACAAGGCTACTATTAGCAGTAAAACATTTACCACAAACTTCACAAGCATATGGCCGCTCACCAATATGAATTCTTTTATGTCGTTTAAGTTTACTATTAGCAGTAAAACATTTACCACAAACTTCACAAGCATAAGGCTGATCTATCTCAGGGATACTTTTATGAGTTATTAGGATGTCAGAATTCATAAAAGGCTCTACACACATTCTGGAAGCATAAGGCTGCTGCAGATCATGAGCAGGAATGACTTGATGATACCTAGAACCAAAGTAAAACTGGTAAATTTAGCGTAATACCATTCCTATAGTTAACAAACTAATGGTTATTATTAGAAAATCACACACCAGGTTTCTAATAATCTATCTATAATATTAGAAGAACTTTAATTTATACAGTTACTGCCCCACATCTACAAGATATGAATTATATAACTATTTTATAGTTTTCATGCATTTTGGCATTTCTTACTCACAGCTCACTCCATAAATTTGCTGAACACTATGCACTAATTATGCTATATCACAATTTTTATATCTCCTATCACACTCTTCAACTCTTTCCCAAACAAAAGTGCCTGTAATCTAATAAAAAACCCTATATATTTAATATATATTACCAGCAATACTTTTTAAACCTACAACTAGCAGAGGCTTGGCATTGCCTGGTCTAATAAGGACTCTTTTACCCACCCACTATTTTTATATTTCTGATGTTAATCATGCATACTAAGTTGTATTAATTTGGCATCAGCCATTTTCAGAAGAAAGCTAAACATTGATATACCCAAATGATTCTCAGGACGGAGTGAATTGGATGCTGCAATACAGAATGTCAGTTTATATTTTGTTCCAGGCTGCATTTCAACCCAACCACACCATCTGTTATAGTTGCTGTTCAGTAGTCAAAATATCTACTATCTGTGCATTAATACATGTCACATACATAAATCTGTATCTGAAATATATCTGTTTCCTCCAGCATCATGTAGAATATACAGATTTTTCATGGGTTTTCACAATGTTTAAGTATAGGGTACAAGCTAAAATATGATGTACATATAATACATTTATTTTCGAATATTCTGGCATAACTTAAAAGAGTCGATTTATTTGGTGGGATTTAAAACTGTGGGTTTCTATAAAGAACACTGGAAATTAAAAGGGGCAGGGGTAAAGGGGGAAAGTGGTTGGGCTTTTGCAAACCTAATATATACAGTATTTTTTGGCTTGTTTTAATGTATATGGGTGAAAAATTCCTTCAAAACTGGATAGAAGACTATAGCTTTGTATAAAAAATATTGACACTAATTAAGGGATGGAAATGGGGAGATTTGGTTTTTATAAAAACTAATAAGGACACATATTTTTCCCCTTTGTTTTAAAGTATGCAAAGTTCTATCGAAATCAGAAAAAAAATATTGGTTTACATAAGAATTAAGGGTATAAAAGGGGAAATGGGGTAGTTTTTGCTAGTCCAGAAAAATTCTCCAAGAAAAAATATATATATGTGCCAACTTTCATGGTTGGATCTGTCACTAGTTGGAATTTTTTTGGTAATAAACATTCTCTATAAAAAAGAAACTATGCATGAGTCAACTTTCATCATGATTGGTCAAACGGAGTCACGTCTATTAATCTCGATATACTAACCCCTCTCTTGTATGTATAAGATTTGATGTTCAAATGACATAAGCTCTATATACAAAACTAGGATCACTATGTTAGGTTTAATATCATTAATTTTAGTTTATATTACTCCATTACACAGCACAATAGTTAAGTTATTCAATAATTTTCAATTTGCACCTCTATGCAGAAAAAAATTCAATCACTTTACTGAATATGTTGATCAAGCACACAGAGATCAAATTCATTTATTTAGCAGCATTCCATTAGGCAAGGTTATTTTCATAGTGCTTATAATTGCATAAATTGTCTTAATGTATCTGTAAATGATTAGGCAGCAAAAGCAAAAATAGCCTGAATAATTACTGAGTTATAACAGCTATAGATGAAAATACTTATATATATATTATAGATTACTTAATTAACAAAACATGAGGCATAGTGAATTTTCTATAGAATATAATATATTCAAATGACACTATACATTGTATTGTTACAACTCTTACATTGTAAATAGCCTGTAATACACATAAATATTAGGGCTCAATTAAATTATTTTAGTAAATGAGATTATATTTAAAGTGTTTGCACATAATTTATACCAAGTTCTATTTCTTTATTGATACGTGTTGTGGAGTAATTAAATAAAATCAATTAATAAGTTTACTGTCAGTGTTATATAGTAATATAACTCTTTTATAGTGCAGAGTATTAATACAATGCTCTAGGGTACCATGCCCAGTGAACCTGCTGATACTGCATGATATTTTCGGGGATCCAGTTTTTCCAACGCCATCATATACATAAGTGCCAGACATGGCAACTGCCTTGTACCTTTCTAGCCTGCCAGATGGCCAACTCTCGAAAACAGCTTAGCAGCCTAGACTATATGCGCAACTTCAGCTATACTTCGTAGTGGAAAACTGAAATGTTTCCCCTCATATTAACATCTATGATGTTTTCTCAATATGGACACTAACTGTTAGTTTAATTTCATTTATGCTGCCATGATGATAGTGGCATATTATGTCTATAATTATCAATTATGAATATTGATCTACTATAATTTTCTGGTTTTAACTGTTTTCAGACCTTTAGAATCAATCTTTTCTAGCCACTAAATAACCACCACAGTAAAAATGAGAATTCAGAAAAAGTGATGTCAGTCTCTTGCTAGATACTATAGACACCTGGTATAACTGACACTTGGGGTTATTAACCACTGAATGTGCTAATCACATTAATATTAAAGATCAGTTGTTATCAAGGGGAATGTCACAAAGTTTTTTTTTTCTGTAGGTAGCATGAAGCCAGACCGTGTATTAATTTATGTTAAGTACCAGCAGACTTTATTTCAATTTAAGGATCCACATATATTGAATTAAAACTGTGTACTTTATCTACATTATTTTTAGTTTTATCATACTAACAGAATTTAAAGAAAATAGTTTAGTAATCTGCTTAAATAAAATCCACAGTATTTGAGAGCATCATTTCAAATGATCCCTAGTCCAAGCAGATCTTTTTATCCTGATCCTGTTAAACAAGTAGCCTAAAATGAAATATAATTTATAAGTATATGAAGAAGCATCTATCATACTGGATATTAAGAATTACGTAAAATCAACTCCGTAAATATCGACTTTATGTAGAAATTGATATAAACAGTACTATCTGACTGAATCATAAACAAACAAAAACAATACTAAATGCCAAAAGGATTAGTAATATTGTAAACCGTCAAATTGTCATAGGGATGTAAGGGTAATCAGCCTCTTCCTACCAAATGTCAATCTCTCCTTCACGTGGAGCACCCTGTTTGTACGGACGAGGCTCTGGTGACTGAAATACTCCTGGTATAAGGAGTCACCCACTGCTTGCCAAAGGCCTCCTCATGAAGGGCAGAAAAGCGGAAGTGGCTCAAGCCACCCTCTTGCCCTTGGGCTTAGGAACAGCCCATAAAGGCAGATAAATGGGAAATAATCAATGGCGTGGGAATGCAGAAGGCAACAGGAAGCCACTACGGGAAGCCCTAAGGGTATCCCAAAGATTTGTAATCCTCTTAAATTCCTGTGTAAAATATTCCAGAGGTAAAATAGTCCCCCAATCTGATATCCAGGTGCAGTCTGCTCAGGGGGAGTCATTAGAACAGATAGAAACATTCTATGAGTCGGAGTGTGGAATGATAGAAATCTGAATAGGGCAGGTAGGTTAGAAAACTTAAAAAGGGAGATGGAACGACTTTAATTACTTATCATTGGAACTAGTGAGAATAACAAGAATGATGCACAGGATTTGTGGTCTGGGAACACAGAATAATCAATACAAAAGCTGTAGGTGCAGTTACTGGTATAGAATTTGTAATGAATAAGAGAATAGGAAAATGGGTGAGTTTAGTGACAGAATTATTATGATGATGGTAGAAACTATGCCTGCTCCAATCACGTTAGTACAAGTGTATATGGCAATGTCACAGGAAGATGAAGAAACAGGGAAAATATACACTTAAATTGAAGAATTAATCCAAAATATAAAACGGGAGGAAAATCTACTAATCATTGGTGATTGGGAATGTGGCAGCTAGAGAAGTAAAAGTGGTTAATGTAGTAGGAAATTTTGGTCTAGGAGAAAGATATGAGTGAGGAAGCCGGTTAATAGAATTTTGTAAAAAATATAAACTCGTCATGGGAAACACACTATTTAAGAACCATGCATGAAAGTTCTATATGTGGAAACGTCCCGGCGATATAAGTAGATATCGCATAGATTATATCATGGTCAAACAGTTCTGAATTGTACAGTATATCCAGGAGCAAACGTAGACTAACCAGAATTTGATAGGTTCAAGTGAATAAAGAAGCAATACTAACACAACAGACTGGAAGTAAACTGACTAAAAAAATCTAACAGGAGGGAAAAATTTGATCCTGATTTGAAGATGGTAGATGTGGGGCTAAAAAATAACTGCAATGGAGTTCAACTGATGATGAATGGACTGGGTTGAGGAGAGAAATAATCAAAAGTCGTAAAGAAACATTAGGCTTTAGGGAACAAGCCACCTGGAAACCTTGGACCACAGAAGAAACTTTGGAGATGATGGATCAGAGAACAAGGAACAAAACTGCCCAGGATGAAGCAGGGAGAAAGCAATACAGACAATTTAGAATTCAAATAAACAGTAAATACAAAAATGCAAAAGAATAAAGCCTGCAAGAAAAAAAAGTGAAAAAGCAGAAAAGGAAATGGTCATAGGTAAAATAGATGCAGCATATAGGAAGATAAACAGAAGTTTGGAGAAATAAAGAAAAGAGGTATACACATTAAATCTGCAGATGAAAACATTTTACGCACAGAAAGTGGAATAAACCAAAGGAAGATATATAGAGAGAAACAGTATGATGGTGCTGATTTGAAAACAGTGCACTGGATAAAAAGGTGACATCAATTTTGATGATATAGGAAATCCCATTTTACATGACACAATTTGATGATTTGAAAACTATTAAGGCAGTTGGGATTGATGAGATTCCTGCAGATCTTCTGAAACTCCTAGGGGAAGAAGGAAGATAAAGATTACTGAAACTTATATCAAAAAATTATAAAACAGAAGAGATTCAAATTGATTTTAATAAAAGTACTATCTTGACACTTCTGAAGGTAGCACAAGCTGCTAAATGTGAGAACTGCTGCAATATAAGTATGGCATTCCAGGCTTTAAAATTACTTATCAGAATAAGATATAAAAAAAGCGGTAGTAGCAGGGATAGTAGGTGAAGCTAGGAGTATAGAAAAACACTGTGGTACAAGAGAAGTGATTCTGGCCTTAACCCTTTGACTGCTGAAGACGCGTTAACGCGCGTGGCTACTACTGCGCCCCTGGTGCTCCAGATGTGTATACACGCGCCGCCTTGCCGCTCTGTCTGTGCTCCAGACGTGTATACACGCGCCGCCTCGCTGCCCTGTCTGTGCTCCAGACGTATTAACACGCTAGCCTCTTAGCGGCCTGGCTATGAAGCCATATTTCCACCCAGGGTAGTTAGTTGTTTTCCTCATTCGGCCCTTGAGCATTGGCAGCTGCGATCTAATTTGTGTTGCTCTTTTCCTTTCAGTTTTCACTGAGAAAATGGCATAGCAGTCATTTTTTTTAAACTGCTTAACGTCTCTTAACAGCGAGGTCTTTAGAGATGGTAAAGAATGGGGGGCAAGGAATGGGAAGGAATTCGGCTATGACCTTTTGAAGGAAGCATCCCGGCATTCACCTGGAGTGATTGGGGAAACCATGGAAAACCCAAATCTGAATGCCTGGACGGGGATTTGAACCATCGTCCTCCCGAATACACCGTCGTGTTTGTACCGCGGGAGAAATCATGGTGATTCTTACTAGAAGTGACAGTGAATATGATCACTTTGATATGGATGACAGTGATAACCCTTCGACAGGATCTCGATGTAATTTTCCTAAGCTGTGTACATCAGCTAGTGGAAAATGACCATTTTTTAGAGTTTTAAGCGACAGATTGTGCGAGCGAAATGTGTGGAAAAAGAGAATGCTTTAGTGATGCGTTTCACAGCATGTGCTTGTCGATTAAGCTGCAGGACACAAGTGTGGATTACGTTAACATTCCAGCAGTTTGTCATTTTTCCTGATATTTCTAACGGAATATCATATGATATCTATTGCTGATGAGACCAACAGATACGCGAGAATCAATTCACACTATATTTTCACTATGAAGTGGTTTAAAAAGTTCTTTTTCCACATTCTCGAACACTGCATTTTAAATGCTCACGCTCTTCACTGAATAGTAACCGGACGAAAAATGCCAATTGCAGAGTTTCGTTTGTAGCATCCATAAATTTAAATTTCGTGAGGAATTTTTCAGGATTTCCTGACACCCCCCCCCCCCCGTCTTGAAAGATAAGGGCCGTGAGACGCCACCCCCCCCCCCCTAGAAATCGCCCTCGCAACTTTTTGAGACCTTTTTTCCAAATTTCATTCATATTGAAAATTCAAAGAAGAGCACGCCAATGCGTAAATGCACTGTATGTTCGATACAGAAAGTACGTTGAGAAACCAATGCAGAACATGTAATGTATCACTGTGTGTTGTACCATTTTTCAAGGCTTATCACACAAAAAGAATTACTAACCATGGTTAACTGCAGAGTAATGATTATATTACATTTATACGCCTCTAAAACTAAACAAAATCCATAAAATAAAATTAAAAATATTTTAACCCGGGTCAAAAAGAAGGCTGGAAAATTTGTGCAGAATTTGTGAAAGGAATTCAGAAAGGTTCTCTCCAGATAAATTACTACGCACACAAACTAAAAACATTTCAGTTGCTGTAATATCTATTTAGTATATGAAGTACCGGCATGTTTGATTACGCAGACATTCACTTTTAGAGGAGCTTTAAACTGAAAAACTTTAGATGTTATATTAACTGTATTTATTTTGTATCTGCGGTTCCATATCACAGAGCGACAGCAGAAGAACACAACACACAACGCTCCAGACGTATTCAGTACACAGCGGTCCGGTCTAACGCGGCATTCCAGGGCAGGTAAACAGCTTAGGCGTAAACAAAGCCGCACTCAGCGAGGGGTCAGTCAGGCCGAACCGTAGCAGTTAAAGGGTTAAGATTAATACTTGAAGTGCAAATCCAGAAAAATAAAGATAATTTTACGGTAATTGTTGATATAGAAAAAAAACTGACAGGATAGAAATTTTGAAGAAGTCAGGTCTAAAATATGGGGAAAGAAGATGCTGCTAATGTTTGGGACAACTCTAACAACATGCACCGTGAAACAGGAGTTGAAATTATTTGAGTCATGGGTGATGGCATGGGCCACAACTGGGAGCTTTGGGTTCCGTGTGAACACCGTCTATCAGTGGCCATTTATTCTGATGGAAAGTGGATTTGGGATCAAACCTATGTATGAAACCAGGCAGTGATTGCATGTTAACTGGTATATTACATCGGAGGTTTTCAGGTTTAGTGTATTTATATGTATCATAGCCTCCAGCCATTTCCTCTATAATGAAACATAGTTTAGTTCTAATATACAATGATATGAAGCAAAGAAGATGTAAACTAAAAGCTATATAACTGTAAAGTACAAGCATTATTTAGAAACAAAAATAGGATAGCTCAATCTTACCTCGTTTGTAAAAATGAGGTATAAGGATGTGTGGAGTCCTGATGTAGATGAAGCCCAGTCAAATTTTTAAATATTTCTCGGCAATGCACACAGACATACGATGGGCAGGAAACAGCTGTGACATGTTTAAATACATGTTTTATCAGAGAACTCCAAGATAAAAACACCTGAGCACAAATAGCACACACAACTTCCAATTCTGTTCCTTGTTTCAAAGTAATTTCACTGCTATGATAAGGTGTATGGGCACAGAACATTGACAGATCTGAGAAAATGAAACCACACTGTTCACAAACATACAGTGGAGTGTTTACAAGTGAGTCATGGCAGAACACATGTCTTATTAGCAAATCCCTTGTATTGTAAACTTGCAGACATTTAGCACACGTAAACTGCAGTGGCCTCATAGCAGAAGTGTTTTCTACCACACCAGTATCCTCTTGGTCATGACAATGTGCTAGGCTTTGATGAAATCTAATTGTTGCCCTGCAGAGAGAACAATAATTAGATCCTTCACTATATATATATATATAAATATATATATCACATGTGGTCATAAAAGTAATAATATAACAACAGGGTCAGGAATATTAAAATGAACAGTATATAAATAAATAAATGAACTAGTTAAATGATATTACTAATAATAATGAGTGATGGATCAAATGAAATTGTATCGGTTGTTGATGCCAGGTGGGTGTATGGTATCCAGGATATTTTACAGCTGCCATGAAATTCCATACAAAACTATCCCTCCCCTATATCCTTGCTGTCTGTGGCAGACGTATCTGTTCTGATGCTAAATCCCTCTCCCAGTACCCCCCGAACCTATCTCAAGCCCTTATTTCCTGCTCTTACTCAGCAGATCTTGTACATAAACAAACCTCCCATGCAATTACACACCCGCCCTGTAACCACTCCCACCCGGCACCTCCAAAATCCAACCACAGCCGTGACCTTATGACCCAGTTCTTGCCTGGCCTCAAATCTGTCAATCGAATCTTATAACAGGGGCATGACTTCCTTCCCTTCTTTCCAGAAATGTGTACTCTTTTACCAAACATTTTACCAACTATCCCCCATACATGTTTCAGCAAACCACCTAACCTCAAAAACATTTTGGTTCACAAATACCCTTCATCAGACTCTCCAAAAGTACCATATGGATCTTTTCTGTACAATAGACCTCACTGCTAAACTTGCAAAATGAATCCTCCCACTACAACATGTTCCAACCCTACCACAGGCAGACCTTCCCCCTCATTGGACATGCCACATGCTCCACAACACATATCATATACCAACTAACATGCCACAACTGCACTAGTTCCTACATAGGCCTCAACACACAGCAAATCTCAGTCAGAATGAATGGCCACAGACAAACAGTCCACACCAGCAACTTATACCTCCCAGTACCACAACATGCCAATTAACACAATTCTAACAATCTCAATGACTGTTTCGCCGTGAGAGCTATCAGAAACCACCACTGGCTCGGAACTTCAAAGATGGGAACTTGCAAACCAAAATATCCTGGATACCAGACACCTAACTGACCTCAATCACTCAGAAAATTTTACCTTATGACCCACCACTCATTCTTATTAGTTTTATCATTTAACTAGTTACAAATTTCTTTCAAATCAATTTTTTTTACTTATATACTGTTTGTTTTAATTTCATGACCCTTTTGTTATATTATTAATTTTATCGCCACCTGCGATATATATATAAAAACAACATGCAGGAAAATGCTTTAAGGCAATAAAACTAGGAAGGATAGGGAAATAAAACCCAACACTTACCACCGATGAAGGCGGCTGGGACGATGAACACACACACAAAAAAAAAACTCAAGAGATACACAATATTTCAGCGTAAAGCAGTCTTATACGTGCACGTAATTCACACGTTATGTGATAACCTTCAGCATGTGCACACCTCCCGAACCACATAACTCGATTTCTATTACATGAATAAAGTGAAAATTGAAGTATCGTATATGTTCGTAGTCGTCATATCTGTTTTTCACTCGTTTTGACCAACTTTGATGAGTGATGAGACATTTTCCCTTTCTTTTGTTATTTACATGTACACGTTATATTAAGATAAATTTGTTATGTATTGTATCTTACTAAATAATGATGTCTCTGAAATGTTTGAATTCTAAAATACTTAACCAAAAATATTTTAAAGCACAAAATATATTACGAATTCCCATGTTTAACTTGATGAAAGTCTCAGCAATCAAAGATAAGGAAGTCTCTATTCTAACATTTTAGTACAACCATGACTCTTAATATTAAAAGTGGTTACAGGTGTAGACAACAGTAAATGAAGTTAAATAACAAACTAATAATAGTACCCTCTTAAAACCCTACAGTAAAAGTTACCATATATGTCTCAAGTACAATTATGAACATCTGTAATGATGCCCAATCTAATAAGCGCAGAAAGGCTGGCAACCATCAGCAGCTATATATGCCAAAAATGTATCACAGGGATATCATGTGAAAATAGATCTTTTCAACTAAAATGCTTACGACTCCTGGTTGATGTGTTTATCAAATTTTGTTGTCCCCAGTTAAACAGTTCTTGAGTGAATGCCAAGAACAAAAACTGTATCAAGGAGACAATTTTAAAGAAGAGCAGTGAAAAGGATACTCAGGTGTACAATTCTTAGAAGTCAGTTTGCTTAATAAATATTATTGAAAAGATACAACAGATAAGCTCATGAAAAAACAATCAAAATACAGGGAACAGACACAAATTTACTTCAATTAATGTAAATCTTAAGAGGACATTTCAACAAAGGAGTCAATAAATCAGTGTATGGAAACAAACAAATACATTACTATGGATGTCTCAGGGGGAACTGGATAGTCTATCATGGCTTCCATTTTTGTACAGATGAGAGACAGCTTACGAAGACTTTGCTAAACTTTCATGGAGTACTACAGATACAGAAATATTACCATCACTAAGACCGTAAAACATAAAAACACAAAACTCTGCTTGTGGTGTAGCATTCTGGAATGTAGAAATGCCTCAAAGAATTGCTGAACTGTTGAGTAAAAATGATTTGATTGATAAGTTTTAGTTACTAGTGAAATGAAATTAAAAAAATAGTCCGATAACAACATAGTATTCATCTATGTCAACCAGTATCTTACTAAACCTTTAGATCCACGTTAGATAATAAACACCATACAAAAAAACACAGTGTAACACAATTTGTGCAAGTCCTTTGTGCAGGTAAAGTTGAATAAACCTTAAAAATTTTGAAACGTATCTGAAGACAAGGTGATGGGCAAAGTGAAGCATGTTATCCCTTAATAACATTCAGCCTAACTGCTACGTTTAATTATACACATAATATGAGTATTATAAGGTTTCTAGTGCTATATATTTCAGAGAGTAAAGATGAAGAAAGAGTTTGATTATTAATGTAATCATATACCGTACCCTAAAGTTGATCCTTCAGCACTATGATTAGCAGTGTCTGCCACCACCGAGTCTGTCAGCTGAGCGATGCCCGCAGCCAGCTGCGGTGGTGTCCTGTTGTCCTGGGGGTCCTCCCGGGCCCCGGACCTCGACAGCTCTCTGGCCACGTTGGCCCCACCACTGCCTCCACGTGCCGCTGCCTCATGTTGTACAGTACTCAAATCACTGTCACTCGCCGCCCCTTGCCGCTGTCTCGCAGACGAGTCCCTTTCTCCTGTAGTCGTGCCTGCCACGGCCGAGTCCAGTGGCTGTGCAACACCCTCGTGGTCCACATCAGCCGCACCACAGCCTCCACATGCTGCTGTCTCAGCCCGCACGCTACACACATCATTGTGTCTCACTGTATCTAACAGTGGTCTAGCAGTGAGTTTTCTCCTCCTGTAGTGGTGTCAGCGCCTGCCGATACGAGTAGTTGTGCGACTGCCGTGTCGCCCGCCGCCAGCTGTAGCGGCGTCCTGCCGGCATTGTCCTTGCGGTCCACCTGGGCCCCGGACCTCAAGAGCTCTCTCGCCACGCCGGCCCCGCCTGATGCCTCCACACGCCGCCGCCTCGTGCAGCGCAGTCCACCTGTCACTCTCTCTCGCCGCCTCCAGGTCCGCTCCCGTGTCCAGCAGCATCCGCACGGCGGCGGGCTGGCCGTGCCTCGGCGTAGATGAAGCACTGTCGACAGCCAGCGTAGCGAGTCCCGGGCGGTGCTGCATCGCCATCCGCAGCAGGTGCAGGTGTCCCGCGCGACACAGCACACTCATGAGAAGTGGAGCTGCCTCTGGAGAGTCCAGCTGGCGCTTCATAACCTCCAGCTCACTGCAGCTGATGGCACCAGCCTCCAGGAGAGTCTCAAGTAACTGAGGAAACTGCAAAAGTGGCCTGGAAAGCACTTCCTCCTTCGACAAAGTGCTCAACAGAAGTTCTGCTGTCTCTTCCATTGGAGACCTGGGCAAAAAAAACACGTAATGCCAATGTATATCACACTTTAAAAACATCAATATCATCACTGCCCTCAGTATAAATTCGTTTGTCCTGCAGCTACAAACCCTTAAAAATTAAGGGTCATGTTAGCTCCCTAGTCTTGGAATTGAACACAGGTCATTTTATATCTGTACTGCGAGCAGTAATATTCCTAATTTGACTGTAAAATTAGCAATCTCCTGTGGTATATCAGACATTTATGTGTAGTGCTATTACTGTCTACCGTATCCATTGATAATTTTCTTAAACTAGCTTTGCCCAACATACAATTGCAATGCCCCTTTTTCTTTGTTATATGGGTACGTATCTATAAATCACGCACATTTACACATTCAAAATAAATTATACACAATGATTTTAGTGCTTAGGGATATACAATATTTTTGGTTTTTCGTAACTCATTTTAAACATTTTTTGGTCTCCTCCCAGGTTCAAATTCTGGCGGTAGCAGGAATTTCTAAGAGATGTATATGATCAGTTCCTTAGTATGCCATCTTCAATGGATCTAACCAAGCCTTCAAGTTGTGGACTAATTTACTTTTTTTTCTTTACTTTAAACCAAAGAGAAAAATATTGTCTACCACGTTTCTCGCCTACTGGCTATGAAAGTTCTAATGTTTTATGCCTTTTAATGTTTTATGACTTTTGATTGGATTGTAAAACTAAAAAAAAATCCTCTATCAGTATCCACACTGGCAGATTTCTATACCAATACAAAAAAAAATAAAAAAAAAATGGAAAAGTTGTTTGTGTAAATTAGTATTATGTGGGTAGAAGGGGAAGAGTGAGTGCAGTTTGTAAACTAAATGTAAACTAAATGTAAACATCAATTTTCATTTATTTTAAAACATCTGTATATGAAGGTCCTTTAGGATCGATTAAAAACTGTAGATTTTTAAATTTCAAGTTTCAATTTCTTGGCCTGTAAGTGTGCAGTTGAAATCAGTCCAATGCCATTTAATAGGAAATTTTATTGACTCTCAGACCTTAACCCATAAGCTACCAGACAGTCATGTTTAAAAAAAAAAGAAATAATAATGGTGAGCTAAGTACTATCAAACCCAGATAAAACCTATAGGTTAGTACGAACAATGTTGGCAAAATATGAGGGCTTGCTTAAAGGAGGAGAAGGATTAACATTTTGTAATCCAAACATAGACAGTATTTTTACCTTTGCTTTAAATTAAAATAAAACTAACTTAGTCCACAACCTGAAGGTTGACTGAATCCTCCCGAAGGAGGCGTACCAACACATTGTTTCAGTGGTAGGATGGCCATTTCCTTTTCTCTGAGAACTACAGTTTAATGTGGAATACGAACCATGGAACGTCCGGACATTGCTCAGGATGATCAAATATAACAAAAAACGCCTGCTTCTCCCTGGATCTGAAAGCGCAACCTAAGACAGAAACTTCTGTAAGTAATTGCATTAACTATTCAGCTACAGACCAATTTTCTTTGAAGCATACATGTGGTAAGTACTGTACTATCAAAGTTGGATTAAAAACTGTGGGTTTGTATGAACAACGTAGGCAAAAAGTAAGGTGAGGAGGTGGGGTAAGGAAAACAATGGTTTCTATTTGCAAACTAAATGTAGACAAAAATTTTATAAACATTCTAATTTATTCCACAAGTCAAAGGTTGGTTAATATATCCCGTAGGTGTACTAAGCTATTGTGTCACAGGTAGGGCGAAAAAGATCTATACCTCTGGGACCTACAATACTACGTGGAATCCAAACCACGGATCTATGATCAGATACCACACTTGAAAGTTTAGGCTTCCACCATGATCTAAATGTCAGAACTTTCGAAAGTAAGTCAGTTAACCACTGAGCTACCAGACCAATCTATATTAAAGCACATGTGTGTTCAGTACTACCAAAATTGGATAAAAGCGATGCGTTTGTACAAACAACATTGGCATAAATTATGGGTGGGTCAAGGAGGAGAGAGGTTAGGACTTGTAAACCGAATGCAGACAGTATTTTTCTATTTGTCTTAAAGTATACATATGCAGTTTTTCATCAAAACAGCATAAAAACTATGTTTTTATATGAAGAATATTGTAAAAATTTTGGGAGTGGGTGTAAAGGTGGAAAAGGGTGCGTTTTTGCATCAAATGTGAACAGTATTTTTCTGTTTGTTTTAAAGTTCACGTGTGCAAAGTTCCATCGATATCAGATAAAAACTGTGGGTTTGTTTGAATATTTGAAAAAATTGAGGGGTGCGTAGGAGAGAGGGTGGTTTTTTCATTCGTTTTGGTCAGAAACCTTTGGAGGCACACACAGAATAACTCAAAAAGGTTCATGATAACCAGATAAATGGTATAGAAATGCATAGAAGACAAGAAACAAACAGTTGCTTTAAAAAGCTTACAAATCTCTCAGATACATGTAACATCATCCCTCAGTTTAGATTGTCTTTTAAATACTTTGTATTGTTAGGCCATAAGGCCCAAGCAGAAAGGGAAGGGCTACCAAGCCTGGCAACGTATTTGGGGACAGCCATATAAATATTACACTGTTACAAAGCAGAAGAAACAGCAGACACCAAAATACTGCAAAGTTGTATGAACTATGTATGACAAACAATAAACAGCCAGCATTGCAAGGCTCAACAGTAAAGCAAATACCAACAGTAAAATCAAATCAGAATGTGACAAAAATCAAATCCGATGCTGTAAAATATACCAGTTCCAAGGTGCGTCAAATTATTTTTTTAACCTCAACAACTAAAAAAATGAAATTAACAGATATTACCTGATGTAAAACCACTGACATATGTAATGAGGTGTAACACAGTTTCGTTTATCTTTTTCTTAGTTTATACAAGTATTTATCAGACACTAACATTGTCCTGACAAATACATATTTAATATATTTATAAAAACTTCACATGCAGCTTCAACTAAGTATAGACAACTACAAATCAGTATCTTAGCAACATACAGCTATCGGAAAACCATTAATAAATACAGACAAAACAACAAGATACAAAATCAGGATACTGGACGAATACAAAAAATTAATGTTTTCCCTCTTAATAGGAAGAATGCCTTTGTTTACTAAACCACAATGTAAAGAGTTCCACATCGATGCATTGTAATGGTCAACTACTGTTAAAACAACTTCACAAACTTAAAATTATTGATAATTACATTCATACTTTCTGTGCAGAAATTTGCTCATATGTTTCTACTGATGAAAGAGTAAATATTGAAGGTACGTGGAATATTTAACTGATACGTATGAAAGCATAATTATAACTTATGTTACACATGTGAAAAGGGAAAATGAGTTAATTTACGATTGGAAAATGCCAATACCATAACCAATACACACTTTTCCGAGTAATGATTGGGGACACAACGAACTTTATTTCTCTGAATTGTAAAAAGAAACACAGGAACAGCACGACTCCACAAAGACTATAAAGATAGGAACATACCTGCTGACTAATGGATTCAACATTTACTGCTTCCACACTACTTCCGTCACTCCTGTTTCCAACGCTACACCAAACACACGCCTTGAGCCACGAATCAGCTGACGACAGCACAAATGCAAAGATAATGCCCGCCCAAATGTGAACATTCCTCTCTTCTTGGTTTACTGTACGGTACGAATTTACAATATGCAAAACAATTGGTAATTATTTCCTTTTTCCCTTCTATCCCCAATTATTACAGATGCAATAAAAAAAATCGCGATCACAACAGTAAGGAACTAACGGCGAAATTGCTGCAAACATTTCGTATAAACGAAATATTTAATATGAACCTGTACAATTCGAAGCTTTAGTGATTGATGTAATTCAAATTAGTGCCATATGCCACCAATTCACTAAAGCCACTGAGTGGAACTCGCTTAATTATTGCAACAGTTGACCACTGTGTGACAAAATTAATTAATTTTTCTTATTTTGTTCCCTAACGTCAACTAAATAGTCTTCTTCGCAGTTTAGCTCGAAGGGTTGAAATATTCAGTACTCATTAGTGAATAATAGATATTATGAATGGATTACCAGTAAAACTTCTTGTTCAATTGGGGAATTTTAACATCTGTAGCAGAGTATGGATCACATCATGTTCTGTTTTTAATGATAAAATGTGCAGAACAATAGATTTTCCTTCCATTCCCAATTATCACAAGTACAATAAAAAAGATCATTATCACAACAGCAAGAAACTAATGGCGAATGTGATGGAAATATTTCTTATAAACGAATTATTTTTTTACATGTTAGCATAAAAATTTTTAGCTTTAGTTATTGATATAATTTAAACTGAGATTCTATGTTAGCAATTTACTAAAGCGACTGAGTGCAGCCACATTTAGAACTCGTACATTTTTTGGGATAGTTATTATTATCATCATCATTAATTTAATTGCAATGGAGCTAATAACACAATATACAATGCAATACATTCATTTTCCATTGATCCCAATATAAGAGACTGGCTCTGTGGGATGTGGAAAGTTGTCAATTTACAGATAAACAGTTGCATAACAAAATAATAAGTACACCACTAGATGTACAGTCATAGTATACATGGTACATTAAACACTTCCATTATAAAATAATACATACACCAGAAGATGTACAGTCATAGGATATATGGTACATTTAAAAAAAAAAAAAAAAAAAAAAAAAAAAAAAAAAAAAAAAAAAAAAAAAAAAATTAACAAAATAATACATACACCACAAGATGTACAGTCGTAACATATATGGTACTATAAACAATTACATAACAAACTAAATACATACACCAGGAGATGTACAGTCATAGCATACATGGTAAATTAATTATTTGAACTATATTTACACAAGATACTGGCAGTTATTTTTAAGAGACCATAGAAATAAATTCTTTGACAGAGTAAAAGGAGTTGTCAATTAAAAATTCTTTCAATTTTTTCCTGAATTTATTCTTATCATCTACTAGACATTTAATATGTGTTGGGAGCATATTGAAGATATGTATCCCTGAATATCGGACCCCTTTTTGAACAAATGACAATGACTTGTATGTCTTGTGAAGATCATTTTTACTTCTAGTGCCGTAATTGTGTATTTTACTATTTGTTTCAAACAAAGTATAATTTGTGACTACAAAGGACATTAATGTGTATATATATTCAGGTGCTAATCTTAAAATCCCTAACTTCTTGAACCGTTCTCTACATGAAGTTCTCTTGCTAACCCCACACATTATTCTTATTACACACTTTTGGGCTCTGAACTCTTCATCTCTATGGGTAGAATTGCCCCAGAATATTATTCCATATGACAATAAGGAGTGAAAATAAGCAAAATAAACTAGCTGCCTCATACGGAGATTACCTAAAGCTGAAATTGTACGAATTGCAAATGTGGCTGGTCCCAATCACTTTAGTAAGTCAGAAACATGTACTTTCCAATTTAAATTATGATCAATACACAAACCTAGAAATTTCACACTATCTACCTCTTGAATGGACTGGCCTGCAAATTTTATGTCTATGTCAGGTGTTACTCTGTGTGATGTACTGAATTGCATATACTGAGTTTTATCAAAGTTTAAAGACAAGCCATTAGCTGTAAACCAT
The DNA here is from genome assembly GCA_031002005.1 of Vandiemenella viatica. NCBI lineage: Eukaryota > Metazoa > Arthropoda > Insecta > Orthoptera > Morabidae > Vandiemenella > Vandiemenella viatica. Next base: position 47,887 of record JARYHS010014090.1, on the reverse strand, counting down.
TTATTAATCAGTTCAAAGACATAATTTGAAATATATTCTGTAGATAAATCTGGAGTGTTTTTAATTCCTATGTTTGTGTCATCTGCAAATTGGACAAATTTTGAGTTTTTAGATGAAACACAGGGTAGATCATTTATATATATTAAAAACAATAGTGGCCCCAATATAGAACCCTGAGGTACTCCACATCTGATTAATTTCCACTCAGAAAACAGTGGACCTCTTAAGGCAGCCTTAAAATTCTCCATTGACAATTTCTGTTTTCTATTTAGAAGGTAAGAATTAAGCCATTTATTAACAATGCCATCTATACCATAATACTTAAGTGTCTGTATCAGAATTTTATGATCTACACAGTCAAATGCTTTAGATAAGTCACAAAAAATTCCCACAGGAATTAATTTATCATTTATTCCTTCTAAAATATTGTCAGTGAATGCAAATATAGCTTGTTCTGTTGAATGACCCTTTTGAAAACCAAATTGTGATTTAGTTAGAATATTATTATTTTTTAGATGTTCATAAACTCTATTGTACATTACTTTCTCAAAAACTTTGGAGAAGGCTGTTAGTAATGAAATTGGTCGGTAATTCGATACGGCTGCCTTATCTCCCTTTTTATAGAGTGGTTTAACTACAGCATACTTAAGCCTTTCTGGAAAAGTTCCCCTCAAGTAGAGATATATTGAATAGATAACTTAGTATATTACTTAACTCTGTGGAGCACAATTTAATTAATCTGCTGGAAATCCCATCATAACCACTTGAGTATTTGCTCTTAAGGGATTTGATAATTTTTCTTATTTCTTCTGGAGTAGCTAATTTTATAGACATAGAGTTAAATTTTTCTTGGAAGCCTTTTTTGACAAAATCCATACTGTGTGTCACTGAGCTATTAGCAGTCAACTTATCAGCAACAGATAAAAAATGTTTATTAAAATTATCAGCAATTGAGAAATTAGATTCTACTGAATTTTCTTTGACAAAAATATCATTACTTGTTTGATTACTCTTTCCTGTTTCCTTTTTTACAATGTCCCATATTGTTTTAATTTTATTTTCAGAATCATGAATTTTATGTTTGTAGTACATACACTCCAGTGGCAATTTCCCTAGTCATCTACTTAGCATATATATATACGTTCTTTTGTATGTGGAATGTTAAATTCCTCTCCCATTTACTTTTCCGATTTACAAATTTTAATTCCTTATAATTGAGTCGAAAACTACACACCAATCAGTTTGACATCAGGTGCAGGTAAATTAATGAAAAGATTGGTATGCAACCACATCAGAACTATATGTGAGGAAGGTATAGTGGTTTTCAAGTAGGCAACATGGGTTCAGAAAAGGATATTCATGTGAATCTCAGTTGGTGGGATATATGCAAGATATTTCCGATGAAATGGACAAGGGAGGCCAAATTGAAAGTGTAGCACTAGATCTGTCTAAAGCGTTTGACAGAGTAAGCCATAAAATGGTAGTAAATAAGGTAAAAACCATTGGAGTGGATAAGAAAGTCATTTGCTGGGTAGAAGAATTTTTAAAATGTAGAAAACAGAAAGTTAGGGTAGGAAATGGAGTATCAAAAGAAGTGGTAGTAAAAATGGGAGTGCCACAGGGTAGCGTATTGGGACCACTATTATTACTATTATTTATTATTATTATTATTAATTTAATTGCGATGGAGATAACGCTCCGGTGGCAATTCCCCAAATCATCTAATTACCACATTTTATATAATTTTTTAAAATATTTCTTTTGTAGTTGCAGTGTAAAATTCCTCGCTCATTCTCTTTTCCGATTTACAAATTTTAAGGGGGTAGGTACACTTATCAGGTTTCAAAAAAATGATTATTTTTTTATTATTCACAAAAACAGTTTATAGTTTTGGCTTCATTTTAGTGAAAAAATTATTTCAATATCTTCAACAGTGTGGGAATTATGTGTGATTGAGCAATGCCCTGCACGATTGACAGCCATTTAAATCTTACTGCACTTGAAGGTAATCCAAATCCTTAACCTTAACTATCTCAAAACAGCAATTCATCAAATGGTTTTAAAGATAACTTTTTTCCATATGCATAGATCTTTTTCAAATTTGCAGGACATGTTCTACATACTAAGTACTACAGTCTGAACCATTATTGTTTATGCAGCTTTTACCAAATGAAAAATATGCCTTTATATTTAAGCAAAAAAAAAAAAACATAAATTTTAATTTCTTGACAAAAAAATTTATTAATAAAAACTATAGAGTTAAATATGTTACATTATAGGTTCAACTTGTTGCCTTGATATTAGTTTGCAATATTAAAAGATCATTTCTGAAAAATTTCAAATGATATGCCTATTATCTTTAAAACCCTTTAAAACAATATATTTTTCACTGTCAATTTGGATGATAGATTATCCTATTGTTAAACAATATTTTTATTTTAAAAATCAATTTTTATATCTAGCTAAAACAGTTCTATGGAGCTATGAAATTTGAACCTTCAAATTCAAATAGATTTGGACAAAATGACATCTCAACTTTATCAAATATTTGTATGTGTTAGGTGTACCTACCCCCTTAATTTTAAATTCTTCAAGCGTTTATGGTAAATTATTCATCACTTTATAATTTGTTCCAATCCCTGAAATCCTTACCAACAAAAGAATTTTTTTTCCAATCCCTTATGCATGAAACGGAGCGCCAGCTAGGTGTCAATGTCGCCTTTCTTCGTCCATCCAAAATTCCCAATTCTTTGACCACTATCTCTCCAAGCCCTATCACCAACATATGCCCTGTACATTCCCAGAACTTTCTTCAACTTGCTCCTTTTCTCCCAATACAGCTCCTTTAACATATCAATCACTGACTGGGTCCTGCAGTAATCTGCACAAGCAGATCTAGCTGTTATTCTTTGCACACCACCCAACTCTAGCATTTGATGACCAAAATGTGGGACCCAAATTACAACACTACATTCAACCATTGGTCTGATCAGTTTTGTAACCCAATTCCCTAACTTCTCTGGTACATCCTCTCAACACCCTTTAACAAACAATTCTGACCCCATCCTAAAATCATGATTAACTTTCAGTTTTTATTTGTGTACCTAATATGCTGACTCTTCTTGGCATTTATCTTTATTTCATGCTAACCTACGCATTTAGATATTCTATCCAGGTCACCCTGCAGCTGTTCACATTAGCCTATTTGGATCCTATTGAATAACATTATATCACCTGCAAAAACCTCAATTCTGACCGAAACCCATAAACACAGTCATTCATTGAAATAATTAATAGCAATGGTCCCAAAACACTACCCTGTTGCACTCCCTTCCACCTCAGTGTATTTCCTACTCTAACACTTTGCTATCTGCCTTTTAAGAATTCCTCTACCCATCAAGGCTGTTTCATCAAATCCAATAGACTTTAATTAAAACCATTCAATGGCTCACTCTGTCAAATGCCTTAGAAAGATCTAGTGAAACACTATCAACCTGGCCTCCCTTGTTCAATTCTTCAGAAATATCTTCCATATTGCCAACCAGCTGAGATTCACATAAATATCCTTGCCTGAAGCCATGTTGTCGATCTGAAAACCAGTTTCTTTCCCCACAGACATTTTGGTCATAATTTCATATAAGTCTCTCCATCACTTTGCCTATCACTGATCTCAAACTAATTCGCCTGTAATTTTCAACACCATTTCTAACCCCTCCTTAATGAAGCGGTTATCGCGTGACTGTTATCTTACGAACTGGTTATAAATATAGAGAATTCAATCCTTTCGATCCAAAATGATATTGTTATTATTCACAACTCATATTCCTCTAGGAACTACATCGGACTTATAGTATTTGAAGACGCAAGGTTCTTCAGCAATGAAATGGTTTCAATGCAACCGATCAGTCTTTATGTCGCTAACCTCTAGCTATCTCTTGATTTCTGATCCCCATGGCAACTTACATTTCTTTTCTATAAGAGTAATTATATCGATTTATGTTTACTCTGAGGGCACAAAAATATGGTTTTCTGATGAAATGTTTCTTTTCTGTGACATGCCTACTCAAGTTCAGCATGGCTTTGCTTAAAAGACATCGGTAACTTATAAAAGTAACCTTGCATCCCGTGATAATAATTTCTTTTGTTCCTGGTAGGAATTTTACATAGAACATTCAAGAAACATAAAAAACAAACGAAATGACTAAATATAATAAAAAAAAAACATTACACAAAACACATAAGTCCTGTCACGGTCACCAAATCGAGTGACTGTTAGCTTACGAACTGGTTATAAATATAAAGAATTCAATCGTTTCGATCCAAAAAGATATTGTTTATTATTCACAACTCATATTCCTTTGGGAACTACATCAGACTTATAGTATTCGAAGATGCAAGGTTCTTCAGCAATGAAATGGTTTCAAAGCAACCGATCAGTCTTTATGTCGCTAACCTCTAGCTATCTCTTGATTTCTGATCTCCATGGCAACTTACATTTCTTTTCTATAAGAGTAAATATATCGTTTTTTGTTTACTCTCAAGGCACAAAAATATGGTTTTCTTATGAAATATTTCTGTTCTGTCACACGGTACTACTACCGCTCTTTTCCAATCCTCTGGTAATTAGCCACACTCCAGACTGATTGTAAATAAAATTTCAGGGTGAGATACAATATCCCACAATCTTTAATAACTCTACAGTAATATTATGTACACCAGCTCCTGTATTTTTTTTTATGTTTTTAGCTTTCTGATTTCCTTTATAATTTCATGAGAATTTATTTCAGATTTTGTAGTTTCCTCATTTATAACTTAGGGAGACTCTCCACTGATTGATTCGCCTTTGCAGGATGATAGTCCTTAGTGGTTTCACTAAACCAGTCACTCAATATCTCTGCAATTTTAAAATCCTCAATGACTTCAACTCCGTTTTCATCTACAATAGTCTCAATACCTTTCCTTCCTCTCTGTTTCGTAATATAGCCATCGAAATTTCTAGATGCATCGTTGAATGGTCCTCCTGCACCAATAATATTCTTCATAAACACATCCTTTGCTTGTAGCTTTGCTCTTGTTAGTTGCTTGTTTTGTTGTTTTGTCTTCTTGTCTCATAACTCTTTTGTGTTCCCGTCTCACTAGCCTCTTTAATGTTCACACCTTCCGTATGTTCTGTACTTCGCTTTATTATCAGCTTTGCAATAAATATTTAATCTTCCTTTTTTTATTATCTAAGGGAGGCCAAATTGATAGTGTAGCACTAGATCTGTCTAAGGCGTTTGACAGAATAAGCCATAAAATGGTAGGTAAATAAGGTAAAAACCATTGGAACGGATAAGAAAGTCATTTGCTGGGTAGAAGAATTTTTAAAAGGTATAAAACAGAAAGTTAGGGTAGGAAATGTAGTATCAAAAGAAGTGGAAGTAATAATGGGTCTGCCACAGGGTAGCGTATTGGGACCATTGCTATTAATTATTCTAATGAATAATTGTGTTGATTGTTTACTATCTGAAATTATATTGTTTGCAGATGACATAATGCTGTATAAAAAATCAAAACGATAGAGGATTGTAAACAGTTGCAGGGTGATCTGGACAGAATATCTAGTTGGGTTGGTAATCATGGAATGAAGATAAATGCAAAGAAGAGTCAGTTTATTAGATACACAAATAAAAAACAAAAGATTAATTATGAATATAAGGTGGGGAAAGAATTGCTTGTTACAGACTTGAAATGTAAATATCTTGGCATTGCATTTGATAACAAGCTTAACTGGGCAGGACACATTGGACAGGTGGTACGAAAAGGTTTCAAAATTCTGCACTTGTTGGAGAGAGTAGATGAGGGGATGCACGAGAGAAGTAAAGAAATTGGGTTACAAAACTTTGGTCAGACCATTGCGCGAATATGGTAGTGTTGTATGGGACCTACATTTTGAGTATCAAATACAGGAGTTGGAGAAGGTGCAAAGAAGGGCTGCTAGATTTGTTTCTGGATATTACCACAGAACGCAGTCAGTAACAGATATGATAAAAAGAACTGGAATGGGATTCATTGGAAGACAGAAGGAGCGTGAAGAGGGTCATGGGAGTGTACAAGGTGGATACTGGCGATGAGGCATGGAAAGATACTGTGGTAAGAAATAAAAGTAATGCATGGAAGATTAAAGATGACCATGACCACAAGTTGGCACTCGATTTGACTGACAATGGTTTAGGAAGATTAACTTGTTTAGGTAAGGGTGTCAGGTACTGGAATAAGTAACCAAGAGAAATAGGGCATAATTTACAACAAAAAAAAGTTGAAAGAATTTAAAATAGAAATATATAAAGGGAAGGCGGTAGCAATAGGAATCTATACATTTATAAAAAGCAAGTTTGTCATATATGATGTCAACTGTCACGTTATGACGTCATATTTCATGTTATGACTTCACTGTATGACGTCGCACAATGACGTCATGCTTTAAACCATTATTCTTGGTTGTGCACGTTATTTAATAACATTTTTTTAGCACCTGCGAATAAATTAACAGACAAAATCGACATATCAGTCTTTTGATGCTCATATTAACATAATATTTTTTCGGGAAACAGAAGTATTCCTTAAAAGATTTGTCCATAGATATGTAAGATGAAAAGTTTTAATTTTCGAACATTCATTGTTAGTGTAAGCTTTGGTTAGATTGTTACTTGGCATGGGTCAGAATTACAACTGGTATTTGACGCTGCAGCAGAAGGGCATGAATAATTTAGGTTTTTTTTTTAAATAATTTAAACAGTGCCCTATTATTGAAATTATTAAATCGTTTGCAACTGGAAATAGGTGGGACACACTGATCAAGAACTGTGCAGCCTACAGTGCAATTGAAACAAATATTTCGTGGCATAATGTAAGTTTATAAAATTTACTTTTATATTCTCTGCTTTCACTGAGTAATTATACTAAGGCTATAATTCCGAAACATGTAAGTATGTGAGCTAATCAAAAGTTGTAATGTAGCTCTGAATCACGGATAACAAAAAAGAAAGGTGTAACAATTCTTGAAGATTTTTGATCACGTTATGTAGTAATACATTTCTAATACACCCATCAAGGTAGTATATAAGCACAAACTTCAAGCAAAAAATCTGCTGTAACTTTACGCACTAAGTGATTAGAGTAACGCCGTTACTTATCGTATGTTACTTCCAACGATACTAATATTACGTGCAACAAAATACACCAATGACCAAAAATGATGAAAATCGAACCAACTTTATAATCAGAACAAAGTGCATTAAGCCACAGAAAGAAGCATCTATGTCAATTCTGGTCCAGGCTACATTGCCAACCTATCCACAGGCGCTGCTAATGATTCTGTTAGAAAATCATGACTATTAGAATTCAAATTTCTAGCGAATTATACTTTAAACAACAATAACCAACGCCGTTTTGGTACAGATTGCATTTCAACTATGAAAACTAAATTCCTTTGTTCGCTAACGATTCAAAGTTGTTGCAGTTTTTTGTGTGTATTTTGTTCCATATTTATATTTTTCATGGCTGTGATAGCAACATATTTTCGAATAATATTGACCAAGAGAAGGTGTGCAAGATCTTTACACTTCGCTATATAGCTCCCCCCAGTCGCACGCGTTACAGCACTTTTTGAGTGATGTTTGTGAGGTATGTATATATTTTGCAGCTCTAAGAACAACAAACATTAACAATATAATCTATCGAACGTGTGTAACAATTTTCAGACCAAAAAGGGACATTTCCTTAATGAGTCCCAGTAAATTACGCTACAGCCAAAACTTATATAGCGATGCATTATTGCCTTTAAAATGCGATATAGTACATATATTAATGTGCGTGAGACGGATGTAATGTTTTTCTGGTGGCAAGTTCAGAGTAGTATGTGGTTAGGTTGAAATGCAACCTGTACCCGGATGGAAACTGAATCTTTTGTTACAGTGCTTTGCACGAGAAATTTCATTGAATTTTATTTTATAACAATTCTTATTTAGTTAAGCAATAGCTAGATTAATTGTCAGAACACCTAAAGAAAACTATGTACTTTGTTTTAAATTTGTATATTAATTATCAGTTTTTTTTACTGAAATCATTACATGGTTTGAATGAAAAGAAGTTCCAGATTAATCAGCGATCTATGTAGCCTAAACCACAATCACGAGTAAATATTATGTGGTATAGCGTAAGATTTTATTTATTTTTTTGCATCCTTCGTTATTCACTTATTGAGCCGTTGTAAGGCTGTGTCAGCTGTTAAACCTATCGATCTTGATCACAGGTAATAATAAAGAAAGGTGTCAGAACCGTGAAGAATTTGGGATCAAGTTTATATCGCGATGCATGGTGACACTGACATGCGATACAGGGAATGTATTATGCCTGGCTAGCACACACTCATGCTTGTCGATCGTTTTGCTTGTACAGTCTCAGTTGTAAAGCAAGACGGAACATTTGACGGAACGCAGTTAAGCCCACACACACTCCGTCTGCTACTTCATTTAGCTGTCAGTAACTAAATTGTCAACATGGCTGACACTCAGAAATTAGTTGTTGCAGCGGCTATTGTTCTGATACTGGTAATTAGAAAGAAAAAAAGGAACAGAATTAGACAGAAATGGTCAAAACAGTGGTTATTGGAGCGAGCACAATTTAGTCACATCAATTTACTAATGAATTGAGGCTAGAACTTGAAGATTGGTTTAATTATGTTCTGATGGATTCAGAATCCGTTTTTGGACTGCGAACAGGGACATAATAGACATTCTGGACGGGAAGAAAATGAAGTACGAAACTTTTTTGGGACATTTTAACGCTGAAGGAAAGGTTCATTGGCAAGATAACATGGGTTATGCAATTAAAACCTATACCTTAACTTTCTCAAAATAAAGAAGCCCATTTTGTGCTCTTTTCTTAGTACTAAAACTTGAGCAAGTATAATTTGACATTTTATATGCATACTGTAACTATGTAACCTAATTGTGTTTGCTAATACAATTATATTTGTTACATAACTCATTAACAGAAACCCGCAGTTGTGTCTTTAGTTTTTGGTCTAAGCACATCTTGGTCCCTGACTTTCTTGATCGGTAAGAAACAGCAAACTAATCGAAATACCAAACATTTGGCCTTTTCCGATGTTTTCAATAGCCAGACCCAGAGCTACGCGATTCAGCTCCGATATTTCTTCTGTGCCTTCCGAAAACAATTTCTTAATGGAATTCACTTTTTTAATAGACAGTTTCTTTTATTTGCGTGCTGATCAACTTCTTTCACGAATTTATTGATAAGGAATATCATATGCAGCACTTTTTTTTCTGTTATGTTTGAAATATCTTTACTTTTGGATTTTCCACAGATATTAATTTTCATAATTCAGTTAGAAATTCACGAGACAGTAAGTCTAATATGAGTCATTGCCCTACTAAGAAAACGCACACACTCCTCCGTTTTGATGGAAGGCAGTAGGAACGCGCTCGGAAAATCACAGAGCACTCTTCATGCCTTCAAGCCAAACAATTGAGTCGATCGACTTGTCCCCACACACACTCCTCCTTGCATTACAACTTGCGACTGTACAAGCAAAACGATCGACAAGCATGAGTGTGTATGGCAGGCTTTAATTCGCGTGTGATGAAGCTTTGCCTTCTAGCGGCAATATTAGCTGAGTTGGATTAGGCTGAGATGCGTCCTGGACCAAGTTGACAACTGAAGCGTTCTTTTACAGCACCAGGGACGATAATAACAATGAGCTTTAATTTTATAACAATTCTGTTTAGTTCAGCAACGGCAGAGAAATAAATTACCATAACACTCCGTTAATTCCAGTGACGGGCTTTGGGGCTTGTAAATAATAATAGAGGAGGTGAAGTGTTGTCATTTGCCTGAGAAACTATGTCCAGCGAGTGAGAAGTGTATTTTTGGTTTGTGAACTGTTTAGTGTATGAGGTGGATATGTGGGGGATCGTGCCGGCATTCGCTTTGACGGCTGCATAAAACAGCCTAAAAACCATCGAATCTAAGATAGGAAAAATAACGGTGCAACGGAAAACTATGTGTATTGGAGAAATAGGACACCGGGGACAAGATACTTGAACTCAAATCAGTATGAAGTAAGAAATAAGTTATTATATGGATTATTTTATTTTAGTTCGCTTCCATGTTTCTTATTACCTTGTTTCGGATTTTCTGTGTGCTTGATCAATGTGTTGAGTTTGACCGTCATTATATATTTGTCTGTATTTCTGAGTTTTAGAATATGGTGACTCGTATGAGGTTTTTCTGTACCGAGTCATCCGTCCTCATATTTTTTCGAATTATCGATTTTAAAAAATCAATTTTGTGTGTGTCTTTGTTGATATAAGTCGTTGCATGCCATTCCTTTTATTTAGTTTGTAGTGTGGAGTTTCATTTGATGCTGAGGTGCTGTGGTGTATACAATTATTTTCTTTAAACAACGGAAAAAAAAAATGCTGAAAGGATCTAAAGATAAAATTGAAAAACCGAAAAGGTGACGGGGATGGAGGGGAGGAGGAATTTAACACTAAAATAATAAAAGAATCCTAAGAAATTTATAATTGCTAATTGCGTGCGCAGCATCGTAATTATGTTCAAATGATTGGTTTAGTAGTCATCAGTTCATTACATATTAATAATGCGCGAGGAAAATGATACAAAACATCCCTTTATGTGGCTTTTTTAGTGATATACATTTGAGAAAGTAATTCTATCATATTTACCAACATCTGAATATTTTTCTCTCCAGCGTAAACTCTTTATATTAACAGTCGTAACTTGCAAATGGAATGCTTCGTAACACGTAGTATCTTTGTATATATCATGTGTTGCTTTCTTTATCTGCTTAATTATTTTCTAATTTTTCCCTTCTACAATTATTTTTATTAAACAACGGGGGAAAAATGCCGAAGGGATTTAAACATAAAATTCCAAAATCACGAAGGTGACCGGGAGGGGTCGGGGGGAATTTAACACTGAAACTGTGTAAGATAATCATTAAAATAATACTAAGCAATGTATAATTGCTAACTGCTTGCACTGCATCGAAATTCAATTTAATTAATTGCTTTAGTAGCGATCAGTTCATTGCATATTAATAATGCGTGATATGAAATTGAGGAAAATGATACGAAACATTATGTGGCTTTGTTTAGTGATATAAATTTGAGAAAGTAATCCTATCACATTCAGATCAGAATATTTTTCCCCCCAGCGTAAACTCTTAATTTTAACACTAGTAACAGTAAATGGAATCATGGAGGAAGGAATTTCCTCCATGAATGGAATGCTTCGTTTGAACACGCAGTATCTTTGTATTAAAACCGTTAGCTTCCAGCTTTGTGTGTTTGGTGTTGCTGTAATACTGCGTATTACTCTGTCCAGACAGCAAGAGGAGGCGGTATGGAGATAGAAAATGCTGTCCGCATTAAAGAAGAGGTGGGTTTACTTCTTTTGAGTGTGTAATGGAGTCGTACAGTTGATGTATTGCTGCTTCACAACATGGCGGTTGTTTTTATTCGCCTCGTGCTTACTAGTCTGTTGGCTGTGTGGTTGATGTTCTGTGTTGAGCGAGCTCATGTTACTCATTAATCTGTACAAGTGGAATCCTGTGATATTCACCGTGTATTTAACTATGTCAGCTGCAACGTACAAATAAATTGCTTTGCAGAAGTCGTGTATATTCCAAACAGGTTACAGTGTTCAATACGGATTTATTTAAACCCATACAGAACGTTAGTTTTCACTTTAATGGAAAGATGTTAAAATTTTTCAGTACTATTGAGAAAACAAGCTGTTTCGGCTCCACGCCAATACGTCTGAATCTTCAATAATTGTCAAATCGCTTTGATATGTGGCACATATTGTTCCTTGGGCGATAATGTTGAATAAAAGTGTATATACAAGCTTGCAAGCATATACAAATTAGTAAACTCACTCGAGATGTGGGTAGGTGCATAAATGTTATTATGCAAGAAACGCATGTTAATACTATTGACATTTATTCCACCCGTTTTTTTAATCATTATTGGGGTCTACTGGAGATCGTGATTCCGCTACAACAACATTCAATAATATCGTAATATCGTTGGAATACTGCTGTAATCAGTCGCAAGACGTATCATTTTCAAGCAGTAATTCCGTTGTAATACAGCCTGGACCATTATTTTAAAGTATAAATTAGGTTGTAATACAGCCTGGACCAGCATGAAACCGTTAAATGTACTTCGGAAAGAATTTCTCGTGGCGTCTTGCATTTGAGCACTTCAGTATTATGATGACAACTCCTGGCGGAATCGCGATCTCCAGTAATCCCCATTATTGAATAATAAACTGCTTTCCAGATGCAAATTGGAGATACATAATAAGTAGAAAATCAGTAACATTTCCAATTTCTCTGTGCGCGCTGACATATTGTTTTACAATGCTAAGATATATTGCATGGCAGCCAACCTTCCAGGGTAAAACATGGCTTCTATGTAACGAATGTTTCATACAGAGCATTTAAGTTCGTTTAATTTTTTTGCTAATAGCAGTTGTGGTTAGGTTGAAATGCAGCCTGGACCAGGAATTAAGACTAAAAACACACAGAATAAATATCAACACATAATAATGTGTATTTCTTTTGTAATAACATGCATCTACTCACATTTCAAGTGATTTTACCTTATTTCCACACATTCCAAACTTAACGTTATTTCACTTTTAATCAAATATTATCACGCAGGGAATGTGTGTACCAAATTTCAGACCGAATAGGACAATTTTTGTAGGTTCCAACTTATTAACGTGTTACTTCTGTTTCCTCGGATGTTTAGCAACACATTCACGTTTTTGTTGTATCGACACTGGACATGTTCACTGCAATCCCATTTGCTTAGAATGAGTTGTGAAGTGATGCATGTTAAGCTGATTTATTATTTATGTTGTTCGACTAACCAGTATGTTCTAAATTACACATGCTTTGGAGGATCAACCCGTGTCTAGTTGTATGATGATTATTTTTTTTGAATATCTCACCCTCCCTTTTAGTTAAAATTACTTAGATGTGATGTTCTGTCAGTGCGCTGCAAGTCTGGTATCTATACAACAGATGGCACAGGTCTAGAGACTGCTGTCAAACTTTAAGAAAAGTATAAAACGAAAATTATTTTTTGTTAAACATGTGTGTTGCAGTCAGTGATTTCTTATCAGTTAGTATCCTTTTATTGCAACACAAGTGTAACTATATATTATTTACATTTCTTCTATTGTGCTTTTGGGAAGAGGTGTGGGTGATAGCACAATCACTGGGACTCGTCAAGGTATTGTCGTTTTGGTCTGAAAACTGTTGCACATGTTCGTTGGGTGATATTATTTGCTCCTAGAGCCGTAAAATATATCCATCCTCACAAACTTCACTCAAAAAGTGCCGTAACGTAAGGTGGTGAGAGACTGGGAGAAAGAATATAGCGATGTATAAATGTAGCGCATTTTTTTCTACTATATTATTTTTAAAAAGTTTCTATTACACCATCAAGATAATGTATAGTGCACAAACTTCACACAAAATAAAATAAAAATTGATGTAATATTACACACTAAGTGATGAAAGGATACCATTTGTTATCATATGCGACTTCTAGCAATAATATTACGTGCAACAGAATGAATCAACGACCAACAACTATGAAAACCAAACCAACTTAACTTTATTATAAAAACTAAATTTATGGTCTATTAAGCTACAAAAGGAAGTTTCTATGCCCATTTGGTCCAGGCTGCATTCCAAAATATCCACAGGTGCTGCTAATGATTCTGCTTGAAAATAATGATAAGTTAATGTTTAATAAATCCAAATTTCTAGCAAATTATGCTTAAAACTACAAGAACCAAACACCATTTTGGTACATGCTGCATTTCAACTATAAAAATTAATTCCTGCGATCAAATGCTGAAACAAGCATATTGCTGCACTTTCAACCTAAACACAAGCTACGTAAATATTGCCGCAACCTACTTTGATAAATGCCGTAGAATATTAACATCTTGGCCATAACATGTGGATATGTTTCTTCACAATGTAATACCTATTATCGTTGGATGTCACAATTGTGTACGTAAATGAGGCAACTAACATTCGCTTACAGTTCAGTTTTTTTATAGTGTGTAATCTTTTCTGTACTTATACTTTTATAGCAACATATTCCCAAATAATATCGTTCAAGGAACGTGTGCATCATCATTATACTTCGCAATGAGGCTTTCCCAGTTGCTCGCGGAATAGTGTTACGGCACTTTTCGAGTGAAGTTCGTGAGGTATCTATATATTTTACAGCCTTAAGAGCAACATATATTAAACAGCATCACCAAACAAGTGTGTGCAACTGTTTTCAGACCAAAACGACAATTCCTTGATGAGTCCCAGTGATTGCGCTAGAGCCGAGGTATTTTTCACAGTGACATATAGGTCTGCCTTGTTAACATAATCAATTATGTTTGCTGTAAATAACACAGTTATAAAGATGCTATGAAAACCAGGTAGTATGTAGTATCTAGATGATACCACTACCACTACTTTCCTCCTCAGAGAACAATGATGTAAACCAAATTGCTGCTGTTACTTATGACATACCCAGTTCTCCGGCAGCTATAAATGGTGTTTCTTGCATGTATGGGGACAAACCAGATGTGACATATCCATAATTTATGATTAATAATAATAATTTTGAATATTAGTATATTTCAGTGCCTCGCGGCAGTTTCTTTGTTTCCTTTATCCAATTATAATTATCTAGAATAAGACAAAAGGTTTTCTGGCATATTGATCACGATAGTGTAATAACAGTGTTGTTAAATGAATTATAACAACATAAACTGTTTTGTTTTCTCTCTGGCAGTTATGGTTAGGTTGAAATATGGCCTGGACCAGCAGAAAAATTAGGTAAATTCTATTTAAATGTGGTATTTGTGTACAGCATAAGCACCTGACTTATCAATTCAATGTGGTGATTCTTATCCATCATTAACTTGAGGAAAATATTTTATTCGCATTAATATTTGTAGTGGCCACAGACCACTGTAACAGTACATAAACAATTACCTAACGGCTGATTGCGGAGCAGCGAGCGAACGAAATCGCCTTGTCGCCAGGCATCCAATTCTAAGTAGAATGTTGGTGCAGCGGACTCGCCCCACTAGTGTGACTGCATCCAAGAGAGATGACGGCATTACGGAGCGATCTGATAGGCTCACAGAATCCCCTCCACATTAATGTACAGGGCGGTTGGGGTAAAAACCTAGGAACGAGGCCTAATTCAGTGTCTCCCACCGCCTCTGGTGTAGCAGGGGAGCAGCTGTCGTCGACTTTGCCGCAGTTGCTGTGTAGTTGTGTCAAAATATAAAAACTGAAGAAAGAAAAATATTTCATATCAGCTGTTATCCTTTTATTGCTTATGTCATATACCATCACAAGTTTCCTATTACATTAGTTATATATTTTGTGTTAAAAAGAGGTATGTTTCTCAGTGATGTTTATTCCTATCTTATGTTTTGCTCTGTGTAGTTGTGTATCAGGCCTATATAAAGAAAATGATTTAAAGCAATTATTAAAGCAAGTGCTTTTAGTGAAACAGGTAA
Source organism: Vandiemenella viatica (assembly GCA_031002005.1). NCBI lineage: Eukaryota > Metazoa > Arthropoda > Insecta > Orthoptera > Morabidae > Vandiemenella > Vandiemenella viatica. The sequence continues at coordinate 32,242 of JARYHS010014090.1, read as the reverse complement.
ATATTGTAACAATTTGTGTATAATATATTTCTGAAATGGTCGCATTAAATATCTACATGTACAAGCGAAATGTTTCTAATATTTGGGAAGCTGGATTGATTAATGGAGGAAAAAGTATGGGCATAAGTGAGAGAGGAAGATGTGCAGATAGATTTTTTAAGAGTGTTAGAAGTCTTTTATGAAGTAGGGATCTTCTGCAAAAGAGAAAAGAGGTAATCTGTAAAATTTACATTGTGCCAGTTTTAACATATGAATCTGAAACATGGGTGATAAAGGGGAGGCACAATGGGAGAGTCTATGCTGTGGAAATTTCAGAGGAGTAAGCGGAATGAGAAAGGACAGAATAAGGAATGAGAGACTCGGGGAGATGATAAAGGAAGAACCATTACAACAGAGAATAGAAAAATCTAGATTACCATGGTATGTGCATCTAAAGAGAATGGGAGATAAGAAGTTATCAAGGAAGATACTGGGCATGGAGCTGAAAGGGAAGAGTCATAGAGGAAGACCGAGGAACAGATGGGATAAATTTGTTAAGGAATGTGTGGTAGAAAGAGGACATTAGGAGACAGTGGAAGAACAGATATGGTGCTTAGACAAGAAGCGCCGGTGAGGCTTTTGTTCCCAGCAGACCCGGCCAGTGGCTGGAAGCTGATTATGGATAGGTCGCATTTAATAATGACAGTTGTTTCTGTTGCCACTTTAAGCTTTTGTGATCTCACTGAAGGTAAACGTCACTGCCTTAAGTAGTGTCACCTCACAGTCTCAGAGGCTTTGAAACGATTACATCTGTGTATTCTACTCAATGTTCATCTGGGAGGGAAAAAATTTCTGTTTCTCACTAACTTACATATAAAATTAACTTAATCTATTTTATATTATTATATGATTTCTCTTCCCCTGATTGTGTATACTATCATTTAACATAATGGCTTTGGCCACTACTGGAGCCATTTAGTTTTATAACATTGCCATTGGGAGCCGTTCTGTTGAGTCTGCAATTTTCTTCATCTGTGTTTTAAACATTTTCACAAAGCTTGTAGTTGGCTACAGTAACAGGTATACATTGTAATATCATTACTCGTGTATCACCTAATTAATTGCTATCTTAAATAGGCAATCAACCCAAAGGCTATCCTACAAAAGATCACATTTTATTGTCTGCCTTCTTTCGTACTGGATATTTACAATAATATTGATTTCAAAGCTGTTTCAGCAATAGCTAAATTCAGGATACTATCACCATATGAAAACCGGTTATTCCTTTCTACTAAACCATTTATTTGACCAGTAAGTTTTTTTCCCTTTGTTTTGAATTTTTCTTCTATTCATCCACTACACATGTCGGAGACTATTTATAATAACTCACCTGTTTCCCTTCTCAGTTGTTTATAATAAATCCTATCCCAGTAACTCTACTGACAGCTTGTGTGCTAATTATACTGTTTCCCAACCAGAGATCCTGTGTATCCTTCTACTTAATCTCGCTAATCCCATCTCTATTTTAAGGTTTCCTGACCTTCTTGTCCTTTTCAGACTTCATTCTACATTCAATTTTTAAAATATTTCTGTCCATTTTGATGACTCCTCCCTGAGTAGTCCCCATCAAGTTATCTGAATGGGGTCTATTTTATGTGTGGAACATTTTACCTAGCAAAAAACCATCATTCTGTGTATAATGTGAGAGGATCACATGGGCTCAGGATGACCTTTGGGTCTTTAATACAATGAGTTGCATTCTATATTCTCATGCTGTTGATCATTTCTGGTTCATCCACCTTTAGAGGTGACATTTGTGTGGAATATGTTAATATAGTCTCTCCCAAACCCTAACAACCCTTCTCACTGATATATTTGTGGTAAATTAAAATCTGCTGATTGACAGAAATGATGATGTGATGATTATTTATGTTCTTAACTTATTTAAATTTGTGACATTATGGATGAAGTTCTAGAATTTAAGCGTATTTATTTAAAAATCTATATATTTTTATGTGTCATACTTAATATTCATGAATTTTTTCTTATATTAACAGCTCATTGAAAGTAGCCACATCTTCAGCTGTCTCAGTAATAGTTTGTTATTTTATTAATACTGTAGATACGAGGGCAGTCAAAAAGTTCCCGGAATTTCATTGTAACTCTTTATGAACAAAAGATAAGTACACATTTACCTAATCTCCTTCAAAGAAGTCTCCTTCCGAACACACACACTTGCTCCACCGCTCCTGCATTGCTGGAAACAACGATGAAAATGATGTTTTGTATCTTCCGAAGTACATCCGTCGCTTTGGTTTTGATGTCTTCTATGGTGGCAAAATAGCTACCTTGGGGCCCATTTTCATCTTGGGAAAGTGCCAGAAATCCGATGGTGTCCCAGCAAGGAGGTTGATCACTGCATCACGACAATGCTCCCTCCCACACATCGATTGTTGTGCAGACATGGCTTGCAGAAAAGAACATTCCAGTCTTCCACCAGCCTCCCTACTCACTGGATTTAGCGCCATCGATTTCTGGCTCTTTCCGAGATGAAAATGAGCCTCAAAGGTAACCATTTAAGACATCAAAACCAAAGTGACGGCTGTACTTCAGAAGATACCAAAACAGGATTTTCATAATTGTTTCCAGCAATGGCAGAAGTGGTGGAGCAAGTATGTGTGTTCAGAAGGAGCCTTCTTTGAAGGAGATTAGGTAAATGTGTACTTATCTTTTTTAATAAAGAGTTACAATGAAATTCCGGAAACTTTTTGACTGCCCCTCGTATATATCTGTGTTTATACTGGTTTTATTGTTAGAGATGCAAAACTAGCCTTCTAATATAAGATATTACTGTTCATTTCAGAAAGTTGTCTCAGAAGATGCTGATGGTTTTTTGTCACGGCATATTTCAGATAGGTATGACCATTAGCTTCATTCTTAGTTAGTAAGAACAATTGTAATATTATTGTAATTGAGAAATTACTAAGCATCAGGTAGAATTGATGGCAAAACTGCTTAATGTATGATCTGGTTTCATTGTATTATGTTGAATATCTTGGTAACTGACTAATCTGTTTAGTGTATGGCTGCTTGTTCCTAATTATATGAGGTGGTAACTGTGTAGAGTCACAGTTGGTTGATAGAATAAGTAGTCACAGTGCAGTTGAGATAGATATAAAAGAATTAAGCAATCACCAAGAAAAAATGGCATTGCTGTCATTATTCTAACGAATGATTTTGTTGATGGGTTATGGTCAGAATTTAGGGTTGTTTTACAGATATAATGAAATACAATAGGATTGGAACAGGTTGTGAGGAGTGCACCTGATACACAGGGGTTACTATATCAGCTTATCACCTTAACTCCAACCGTGTAGTCTGTGGCCAATGGATAATCAACTGCATGAACTGAAAATGCGCCACTTGTCTTGATATAAACCTCAAACAAGGAAAGGTTAGGTAAACATCATGAATTGAAGTCACTGCTATTGTTTCAAAGTCAGAATTCACTATATTCTAGCAAATAATTTACACATGGATTACAGTTGATGACTATCAGAAACTTCACCAAAATTAATGGTTGCAGATGATGAAATTCAACCAGACAGACTGAACCCTGTATTGAAATTTGAAAGTCACATTGTTGGTTACTAAGGTTCACTTTTCTATCAAAATCTGTGGTAAAGTATGGAGGCAGCAGAATAGCAAGGAACTTAAATCTTTTAACAATGAATTAACACCAATGAAGAGGTGACCAAAGGATTTGTCTATAAACAATTTTATAGTTAGAGGAAACTACAGAATCACTTGAATAGAAATCAGAATGATTCAGTTAGAAAAACAGAGGGTCAGCAAAGGTGTTCAGATAGTTATGGATAATTATCTGAAACAAGTTACTACGGACAAGGAACAGGTGAAATCATTAAATAACTGGTTTTGTGTGATCTAAACTGACAGAAGGGGCAATCAGAACAAGAAGCTGGAATCATCAGACTATCGAATAGAACATAGCTTCCAAGAATGATGTTATTTTCGATGTATTACTAACAGGCAGTGATGACTTCTTACCATACCTGTTAAGATATTATATAGATTCAATCTGGACACATTTTTATGTCTCAAAAAATGGAAATAGGCCTCAGAAGTTAATAATATGAGTCTCATTTAGAAGACAATGTGCAAGCTTTTTTAGATGAAATGGATAAGGGACTTTAAATTTACAGTGTGGCTCTAGATCTGTCAAAATGATCTTCCAGAAGAAGGTATAGAATGGTGGTTGAAAGGTTAAGGATCATTGGGTGAATCAGCATGATTTTTGCTATGGAGGAATTCTTAATAGGAAGGAAATACAATGAAGCAAATTCCAGCAATATGTTCATATTTTTACAGATAAATTAAAACTTTGTGTCCCAAACTTAGCCATTGATAGAACTGTTATGAATGGAAATTATTGTAGTTTGCATTTGCAGTCTGTTGACTGAAAGTTCATCACTTATAATTGAAGCTTTTCATTCACCTATAAGCTATCTCAAATTTTTAGATCCTATCATCCACCATAGCTTTTTCTAGTCCATTCTCTTGTATGATCTCACCAAAATATCTGAATTTCTTTACCCTTGCAATCCTTCCAATCTCTGTCCCAGGGAAGATTGGTCAGTATTTGTCATGAGTTTTTTATTCTCTTTTTTAGATCCTAAGCTTGTGGTGACAGTGATTCTTTCTGGAAGTTTTATCTGTGTGGCTGCTTCCTCTATATTTAATGTCAATGTTGAAAAGTCATTTTCAAAAACTAAGCAGTCGACTTTATTCCTCCCGATTTTTAATTTATGTGAAATATTCCTATTCAAATTTTTATTTTATATTTCATTACTTTTACAATATATTCAGAGATTGTACTTTCCTGCAATTATTGATTGTCTGTTTCTCCTCCATCATCATCATCACAGTTCCTACCGTGTGTGTGATTGGTAGACCTTGTTATGTATTTCAGTGATTCTGTTGTTATATTTCTCACCTGTAGACATGATGAAGTATTATACTATAATATGGTAAAATGTGTTTATGTTTATTTTTTCATGGTATCCCTCATTCCTTCCTTCTTCTGCATTGAGTGATAGATTTACTTTGCCTATCCTTCCTTTTATTTGTGTGTTTGTTAGCGTGTCCACATGTGCGAGTGTGTGTGTGTGTGAGAGAGAGAGAGAGAGAGAGATATTTGGAACTTTATGTTAAATGTTTATTCTTCCACATCTGACACTTATATTTTAACATACTACATCTTCTGTCAGTTCTCTACTACTTTGATTCTTTTTCTTCACTTTTTTGGTAGTTTAAATTATAACAAATGCATTTTTATCGAGATTTCTCAAATTAGGCACCAAAAAATTCAATCTATTCCTCAAGGGGTAACATTATCTTCACTAAACTTGCTCATTTATTTCTTAAAGCACATATTAAATCTAAAACACTATGACTACTACTGCTACTTGTTCTGTATGCTAAACATTACCAAGCATAGTCAGCATTAATGGACGCCACTAGTTTTTAATAATGCATCCTATAATGTATTATCCCTGGTATTACTTATAAATGTAACGTTTACAGTATGGATGATACAACTTGGACGCTCATCTAGTTCAGCCACTGTGTGACTCAGCACAGTGGCAGCTCTTGGTTTTATGTCTGTTCAAATCGATTCTCCCCATCTCTACTGGAACCTTCTTCATAGTATCTGAACTAATTTATTCAACACTCTTTGCTGCATGCATTTTTATTGTTATTTAGCACACTTCTCATTCATCCCTAATCATTATAGTCATCAGGAATATTGTATATTTGTAATAAATAATTATTGTTTATCATTAATCAAACTTCAGATGAGTACTGATGTTGCACATCATATGAAATTATTGCTTCCAACAAATTTGTAAATAATTTTGGTCTTTTCACTGGAAACTTTTTCATATGGTGAACATTATTAAGAAGGTCTTGTATCTGAAAATGACTAATAATTAGACAGAGGCGGCCTTAGGGGGTGGCGAACAGGGCAATCGCCCAGGGCCTCGCTCTTGGAGGGGCCTCGCGCGGCTACCCGAGTTAATTAAAGTTTATGTTTAAAAAATATTTTATCTTTAGATTAGTGATAACAATAAAATAAAGTCAGTTAATTGTTAGTGTATATTATTAACTACCTAATCAAAATTTCTCATTTAGATTTATTCAATGTCACATTTTTATAACAGCAGGGGAAACATCTGATATTGATGGACAAGAATTGCATAAAGAACTGAATACGTTTATCCGTGTATAAGAAGAAAACGACGGCGTTATCTCGGTGATGAAGTAATAATAGAAAAAACATAACTGAATTACTGAAGTGTACCCCACTATCAAAGTAGCCTTGAGAATTATTGTCACCAGACGTAATTCAGTTGCATCAGCAGAAAGAAGTAAAAATTATTAAAACATATTTGAGGAATTCAATGCCACATGATCGGTTTTCGGCCCTTTCTATTATTGAATTGAAAATGACATAGCTCATTCGTTAGATTCTTGTGCTGTAATTAAATATTTTAGGTCTCAAGAAAAGCCACAAACATCATTTTTAGATCCCTGCGTATATCTTTAAAGACCATAATGTACTTCAGTTTGTCTTAAAAATTTGTCATCTTTATGTTTGCTAACTTTTAATACGTCTTCTAATATGATATTTTAAAACTCGAAATATATTTTTTATGACGTTTGCATTTTTCGTCGATCATCAGAAATACCTACTTGCGGTTAACATATTTTGTACAAAGGACAAGGGCCTCACAAAGATCTGCCGTCAAGGGCCTCGCAATAGCCAAGGCCGCCATTGTAATTAGATACACATCAAAATTTCTAATGGTGTTAGGTCTGGAAGTGCTCACATCTTTCCTCCACCATCTGACTCTCCTTCTACACAACTAAGGCTATCAGCTGATATATCGTGAATTGTGTTAGGTTTGTTTTTTTTATTCTGTTTGTCTGGCCTTCCTGCCTTCATCTGTAGTAATTTTCCCTGTTCTATTTTCAGTGCTTAACAGTAGTTTCATTGTCACCATTATGTAATTGTATTATCACTAGTACAATAGTAAAATCTAAAGAGTGTATTGTTATTTGTTTGTTCCCTCCACCTATAACTACTTTTAATATTAAGAACCATTTTAGTACAGAAATATTAGAATAGAGACTTCCTTATCTTTGTTTGCTGAGACTTTCATCAAATTAAAGTTATTAATTCATGTGTTTTAGAAATCAACTGCTTTCTGACATAGTTCTGTAGTAAGATACAATACTTAACCAATGTATTTTAGTATAAAGTGCAGCAGTTTAACATATATCTAGTATATTTGATTGTAATTGGTTTTTAATGTATCATATGCCTGTATGTAACTTAACCCATTAATTTAAGCACATACCCATAGGAAATGAACTGATATTATTCTCTTTGTAGGGCAACAGTTGAATTTCAACAAAGCCTTGCTCGGTGCCGTGACCAAGAGGATACTGGTGAGGTAGAAAACATATCAGTTATTGGGACACTAGAGTTCATGTGTGCTGAATGTCTGCATATTTACAATACAAAGGATTTGCTAATAAGACATGTGTTCTGCCATGACTCAGTTGTAAAATCTCCACGGTATATTTGTAAACAGTGTGGTTTCATTTTCTCAGATCTCTCAACATTGTGTGCCCATACACCTTATAATAACAGTAAAATTACTTTAAAGCAAGAAACAGAAATGCAAGTTCTGTGTGCTATTTGTGCACATGTGTTTTTTCTTGGAGTTCTCTGACAAGACATGTATTTGAACATATCGCAGCTGTTTCCTGCCCATCGTATGTCTGTATGCATTGCCGACAAATATTTAAAAATTCGACTGGGCTTCATCTGCATCAGGACTCCACACATCCCTTCCTCATTTTTGCAAACAAGGTAAGATTGAGCCATCCTATTTTAGTTTCTAGATAATGCTTATACTTTACAGTTATAGGTTTTACTTTACTTCTTTGCTTCATATCAATGTATATTAGAACAAAACTATGTTTCAGTATTGAAGCAATGGCTGGAGGCTATGGTACATATAAATACACTCAACCTGCAAAACCTCCCACATAATATACCAGTTAACATGCAACCACTGCCTGGTTTCATATATAGGTTTCACCACAAATCCACTTTCCATAAGAATAAATGGCCACTGACAGACGGTGTTCACACGGAACCAAAGCACCCATTGCTGCCCATGCCATCACCCATGACTCGAATAATTTCAACTCCTGTTTCACAGTGCATGCTGTTAGAGTTGTCCCAAACATAGCAGCATCTTCTTTCTCCATATTTGAGACCTAACTTCTTCAAAATTCTATCCTGTTTTTTTTTTTCTAAATCAACAATTACCATAAAAGTGTATTATTTTTCTTGATTTGCACTTCAAGTATTAATCTTAAGGCCAGAATCACTTCTCTTGTACCACAGTTTTTTCCTATACTCCTATCTTCACCTACTATCTCTTCACTACCACTTTTTTATATCTTATTCGATAAGTAAGTTTAAAGCCTGGAATGTCATATTTATAGTGCAGCAGTAGACACATTTAGTAGCTTGTGCTACCTTCAGAAGTGTAAAGATAGTACTTTTATTAAAAATCAATTTGAATCTCTTCTGTTTCATAATTTTTTGATATAGGTTTCTGTAATCTTTATCTTCCTTCTTCTCCTAGGAGTTCAGAAGATCTGCAGGAATCTCATCAATCCCAACTGCCTTATTAGTTTTCAAATCATCAAATTGTGTCATGTAAAATGGGATTTCATCTATCATCAAAATTGATGTCACCTTTTTTTCCAGTGCATTGTTATCAAATCAACACCATCATATTGTTTCTCTCTCTTTGGATTAATTCAATTTAAGTGTATGTTTTCCCTGTTTCTTCATCTTCCCTGTGACATTGCCATATACACTTGTACTAACGTGCTTGGAGCAGGCATAGTTTCTACCATCATCATAATAATTCCTGTCACTAATCTCACCCATTTTCCTATTCTCTTATTCATTACAAATTCTACACCAGCTCACCTGCAGCTTTTGTATTGATAATTATGTGTTCCCAGACCAGAAATCCTGGGCAGTCCTTCCAGTTATTTTCACTAGTCCCAATGATATCTAACTACAGTCATTCCATCTCCCTTTTCTACGTTTATTCTAACCTGCCTGCCCTATTCAGAGTTTCTATCATTCCACACTCCGACTCATAGAATGTTTCTATCCATTCTAATGACTCCCCCCTGAGCAGACTCACCTGGATATCAGATTGGGGGACTATTTTACCTCTGGAATATTTTACACAGGAATTTAAGAGGATTAAAAATCTTTGGGATACCATTAGGGCTTCCCTTAGCGGCTTCCTGTTGCCTTCTGCATTCCCACGCTATTGATTATTTCTCATTTATCTGCCTTTATGGGCTGTTCCAAAGTCCAAGAGCAAGAGGGTGGCCTGAGCCACTTCCCCGCTCTTCATCCCTTCATGAGGAGGCCTTTGGCAAGCAGTGGGTGACTCCTTATACCAGGAGTATTTCAGTCACCAGAGCCTCATCCCTGCAAACAGGGTGCTCCACGTGAAGGAGAGATTGACGTTTGGTAGGAAGAGGCTGATTACCCTTACATCCCTATTACAATTTTACAGTTTACAATATTACTGATCCTGTTGGCATTTAGTATTCATTTTTGTTTGTTTATGATTCATTCAGATAGTACTGTTTATATCAATTTCTACATAAAGTCGATATTTACGGAGTTGATTTTACGTAATTCTTTATAATATCCAGTATGACAAGATGCTTCTTCATATACTTATGAAATTATATTTCATTTAGCTATTGTTTAACAGGATCAGGATAAAAAGATCTGCTAGGACTAGGGATCATTTGAAATGATGTTCTCAAATACTGTGGATTTTTATTTGAGCAGATTACTAAACTATTTTCTTTAAATTCTGTTAGTATGATAAAACTAAAAATAATGTAGATAAAGTACACAGTTTTAATTCAAAATATGTGGATCCTTAAATTGAAATAAAGTCTGCTGTACTTAACATAAATTAATACACGGTCTGGCTTCATGCTACCTACAGAGAAAAAACTTTGTGACATTCCCCTTGATGATACACTGATCTTTAATATTAATGTGATTAGCACATTCAGTGGTTAATAACCCCCAGTGTCAGTTATACCAGGTGTCTATAGTATCTAGCAAGAGACTGACATCACTTTTTCTGAATTCTCATTTTTACTGTTTTGGTTATTTAGTGGCTAGAATGATTGATTCTAAAGGTCTGATAACAGTTAAAACCAGAAAATTATATTAGATCAATATTCATAATTGGTAATTATAGACATAATATGCCACTATCATCATTGCAGCATAAACGAATGTCCATATTGTAGAAAACATCATAGATGTTAATATGAGGGGAATCATTTCAGTTTCCACTACGAAGTATAGCTGAAGTTGCTTATATAGTCTAGGCTGCTAAGCTGTTTTTCGAGAGTTTTGCCATCTGGCAGGCTAGAAAGGTACAAGGCAGTTGCCATGTCTGGCACTTATGTATATGGATGGCGTTGGAAAACTGGATCCCCGAAATATCATGCAGTATCAGCAGGTTCACTGGGCTTGGTACCCTAGAGCATTGTATTAATGCTCTGCACTATAAAAGACTTATTGAAAAGAGTTATATTACAATATAACACTGACAGTAAACTTTTTAATTAATTTTATTTAATTACTCCACAACATGTATCAGTAAAGAAATAGAACTTTGGTATAAATTATGTGCAAACACTTTAAATATAATCTCATGTACTAAAATAATTTCATTGGCCCTAATATGTATGCGTATTACAGGCTATTTACAATGTAAGAGTTGTAATAACACAATGTATAGTGTCATTTGAATATATTATATTCTATAGAAAATTCACTAATGCCTTCATGTTTTGTTAATAAGTAATCTATATATATATATAAGTATTTTCATCTATAGCTGTTATAACTCAGTAATTATTCAGGCTATTTTTGCTTTTGCTGCCTAATGATTTACAGATACATTAAGACAATTTATGCAATTATAATGCACTATAATAACCTTGCCTACTGAGATGCTGTTAAAATAAATGAATTTGATCTCTGTGTGCTTGATCAAAATATTCAGTAAAGTGATTGAATTTTTTTCTGCACATAGGTGCAAATTCAAAATTATTGAATAACTTAACTATTGTGCTGCATAATGGATGTAATATAAACTACAATTAATGATATTAAACCTAACATAGTGATCCTAGTTTGTATATAGAGCTTATGTCATTTGAACATCAAATCTTATATATACAAGAGGGTGTTAGTATATCCGAGATTAATAGACATTGACTCTGTTTGACCAATCATGATGAAAGTTGATACATGTATTTCTTTTTTATAGAGAAGGTTTATGACCAAAAAAATTCCAAAACAACTCCCCCCCTTTTTATAATCCGTAGTTTTTATACAAAACCACTTTTTTATCTGATTTCGTAGGAACCTTGTACACGTATACTTTAAAATAAACAGAAAAACCAAACACCTCTCTCCCTTTACATTTTCTCAGTTTTTATCAATGTTCTCACAAAGCTACAGTAGACACCATTTGACAGATCACCATGAAAGTTGGCACAGATATGTATTTTTTCATGGAGAAGTTTTCTGACCTAGCAAAAACTACCCCATTTCCCCTTTTATACCCGTTAATTCGTATATAACCAATATTTTTTTTCTTATTTCGATGGAGCTTTGCATACTTTAAAACAAAGGGAAAAATACTTGTTCTTATTAGTTTTTACAAAAACCAAATCTCCCCATTTCCATCCCTTAATTAGTGTCAATATTCTTTATACGAAGCTACAGTTTCTATCCAATTATGAAGGAATTTTTCACCCTTATACTTTAAAAATTCGAAAAAAAATACTGTAGATATTAGGTTTACAAAAGCCCAACCACTTTCCCCCTGCCCCTTTTAATTTCCAGTGATCTTTATAGAAACCCACAGTTTTAAATCCCGCCAAATAAATCTGCTCTTTTAAGTTATGCCAGAATATTCATAAATAAATGTATTATATGTACATCATATTTTGGCTTGTATCCTATGCTTAAACATTGTGAAAACCCATGAAAAATCTGTATATTCTACATGATGCTGGAAGAAACAGATATATTTTAGATACAGATTTATGTATGTGATATGTATTAATGCACAGATAGTAGATATTTTGACTATTGGACAGCTACTTTAACAGATGGTATGGTTGGGTTGAAATACAGCCTGGAACAAAATATAAACTGACATTCTATATTCCAGCATCTAATTCACTCCGTCCTGAGAATCGTGTGGGTATATCAATGTTTAGTTTTCTTCTGAAAATGGCGGGGGCCAAATTAATAAAACTTAGTATGCATGATTCACATCAGAAATATAAAAATAGTGTGTGGGTAAATGAGTCCTGATTTAACCAGGCAATGCCAAGCACTCTGCTAGTTGTAGGTTTAAAAAGTATTGCTGATAATATATATTAAATATAGAGGTTTTTTTATTAGATTACAGGCACTTCTGTATGGGAAAGAGTTGAATAGTGTGATAGGAGATATAAAAATTGCCTTATAGCATAATTAGTGCATAGTGTTCAGCAAATTTATTGAGTGAGCTGTGAGTAAGAATTTAAATATATTTTTCTACACTTTACTCAAGCTTGCTAAAATCAAATAATTATATAAATAGTTACATACATGATCTATAGATAATGGAATAGAAAAGAAATTCCAAAATGCATGAAAACTATAAAATAGTGATATAGTTCATATCTTGTAGATGTGGGGCAGTAACTGTATAAATGACAGTTCTTTTAATATTATATATAGTTTATTAGAAACCTGGTATGCGATTTTCTAATAATAACCATTAGTTTATTAACTGTAGGAATGGTATTACGCTAAATTTACCAGTGTTACTTTGTTTCTAGGTATCATCAAGTCATTCCTGCTCATGATCTGCAGCAGCCTTATGCTTCCAGAATGTGTGGAGAGCCTTTTATGAATTCTGACATCCTAATAACTCATAAAAGTATCCCTGGTATAGATCAGCCTTATGCTTGTGAAGTTTGTGGTAAATGTTTTACTGCTAATAGTAACCTTAAACGACATGAAAGAATTCATACAAGTGAGCGGCGTTATGTTTGTGAAGTTTGTGGTAAATGTTTTACTGCTAACAGGATCCTTGTACAGCATAAAAGAATTCATACAGGTGAGCGGCCTTATATTTGTGCAGTTTGTGGTAAATGTTTTACTGCTAATAGCAGCCTTGTACAACATAAAAGAATTCATTCTGGTGAGCAGCCTTACACTTGTGAAATTTGTGGAAAAATATTTACACGGGCTGATCACTTAGTAAAACATAAAAGAATTCATACAGGTGAGCGGCCATATGCTTGTGAAGTTTGTGGTAAATGTTATACTTCTAATAGTAGCCTTGTACAACATAAAAGAATTCATACAGGTGAGCAGCCTTACAACTGTGAAATTTGTAGAAAAACGTTTACACAGTCTAGTCACTTAGTAATACATAAAAGAATCCATACAGGTGAGCAGCCTTACACCTGTGAATTTGTAGAAAAACGTTTACACAGGCTAGTCACTTAGTAGTACATAAAAGAATTCATACAGGTGAGCGGCCTTATACTTGTGAAATTTGTGGAAAAATGTTTAAACGGGCTGATCGATTAGTAGCACATAAAAGAATTCATACAGGTGAGCAGCCTTACACTTGTGAAATTTGTGGAAAAACATTTACATGGGCTAAGCAATTAGTAGTACATAAAAGAATTCATACAGGTGAGCGGCCTTACACTTGAGAAAAATCAGTGAATCGGGCTAATCAATTAGTAGTACATAAAAGAATTCATACAAGTGAGCGGCCTTATGCTTGTCAAGTTTGTTGTAAATGTTTTACTGCTAATAGTACCCTTGCAAAACATAAAAGAATTCATACAGGTGAGTGTCCTTATACTTGTGAACTTTGTGGAAAATCGTTTACGCATTCTTTTAAGTTCAAAATACATAAAACAGCTCGTATATGTGAGCGTCCTTAGGTTTGTGGAATTATTTCTCACCATCATATTAGCTTTATTACATGAAAAATAATCCGTATAGACTAACACCATTATGCTTGAAAACATTCTGAAGAATTTTTGATGAACTGCAGTTACATAACAACACATAAGGTATTCATTGTGGTGAGAAGACAAATTTTTTGTCACTTTTGATATGTTATACATAGAAGATTGTACATAAGTAAGGTTCCTCATGTTTGTGAAGGTTGGGGAAAATTTTGTAAGTGACCAATTAGCTATAAAATTTATATAGTGTTATACTGGTGTGGAGTTTTATCCTTTTGATATTGTGGAGATTAGTTTGAGGGGTAAGGTAAAGTTATAATTTGTAATTTAGCTACACTGTAAGGCATAATATTGATTATATGGCTAGAAAACATATATTTGTGGATATATGAGAAGATTCTATCAGTCTTATAAAAAATCCATAAGATTCCATATGCTAGAAAACATTGTTACAACACACGCACACCTGAAAACCTCAAACAGTATAAAATAATCAATATATTAGAGACCTTAAAGTTGTGAAGATTTTGGAAAATTCTTTATGGTGTTCCCTTGGCCTGTAAATTGTGGTAAAATACATTTCCCTTCTTCTTAGCATCTTTGCATGGTGTGCTTTTCTGGATTCTTTCATTTGTGTTGATCTTGTGCATCTTCAGGTGAGACGTTGGCTAGACGCATGTTCCTGCCGTGAGGTATCCAGTCAGTGTTTCTTGGTTGTCCTTAATGGTCTTTGCCCCTCCAGTCTTATGTCAAGTGCTGTTCTTGCCAACGAGGTGTCGTTGCTATATAGTATGCGGCTGTACCATTGCAGAGGACCCTGACATGTTTTCTCAGTGGTTGGAGCCACATTAAATGCATTGACTCTGTTTTATATATCTGGGTGTGTCTGACTATCCAGACAGAGTTCTGTTCCCAGATATATGAAGTCGGATGACTTGTAATATTTAATGCCATCAATATTAACAGACCCATCACTAGGAACCCCACATTCCATTTACTCGGTCTTCCAGAGATTAAGGTGCAAGCTGTAATAATCGAGGGAAGTTTTCCATCATTGGATTTGTTGTTCAAATTCTTGTCGAGACTCGCAGGTGACCATGATATCATCAGCGTGGAGGATATATCCCTGGGTGTGGAGTGAGCTGTTCTCTAGCAATGGTGTCAAGACAGAGGATAAACAGAAGTGGGGACGAAGCTGATCCCGGGTGATCACCAACACTGATGGGAAAAAAGAGTCAGAACATCCTACAGCACATCAAACATAACTGGTGACCATATGATGTAGTAGCTGGATCCATTTAATTTTTACCTCTGGTTCCCAATGCCGTCTCAGTGAGTAACAGCTTATATCTGTAGATACCCTACTGAAAGCCTTTTCAAGCTCTAAAAATGCTATGTGCATCAAAAGAGTTGTGGCATGAATAGCGTCAGTCATCTCTGTGCCTTTCATGAAACCACAGTAATTAGGGTTAGTCTTAACTATGCTTGCAAGGCTTGCATCCACACTGCACTCAAAGATCTTCATTGTATTGCAAAGTAGTCAAATCGGTCTATAGTCGGTGCAGTCTAGCGCATCACCCTTTCCTTTCCAAAGGGGTATTGTAATACTAGTGAGCTAACTATGTGATAACATCCATCTCTGTTAACAGAAATTCCATTTTAAATTTTGCACCCTATCTTGTAATGTTTGGTGCCAAGGTGATGGTAGAATTGGCTTGAAATATCTGTAGAAAAATATTTACTCAGTAATATAGAACTGTGTGAATTTTATAGCAAATTGTGGAAAAATAATTATATTCTGCAAAATATAATAGTTTATTTATGCTATCAATAATCAGGTGCACTTTATGTAGTAGAATTTTGCATTGCTCAAATTATTGAATTCACAATTTAACACAGTTTAGTCAGAGAATATTATATAATGTTAAGCCTTAATACAGGTGTTTGCATGTCTTTTCTTTTTGCTTAGTTTGAAGTAAATATCAGTAAATATTAATTTTTTCATTTGATGTATCGATTTAATTGATACTTATGTATACAATAATTCAGTGCTTATATTCTCGTTCATTATTAATTAAACTGTTTGTACTATAATTAAATAACATTTGTCATTAACATCTCCCATAATAAGAATTTTGGAATGTTTAGTTGCTGATGTAATACGAAATGCCTGAGCACATTGTGATGTAATTTTAACTGAGTTCATGATTGATTGTAAGCTGAATCATCAGACTCCAGTCACACGAGCATTTGCTCTCAACTGACGAGCCAGTCGTTCATGAGTGTGTCACTCGGGAGTTGAACACAGACTACATTGTAGTAGCACAGATGTGCCATAACATATATTTACCAAGAGATGTTCTGAATAACTTACCTAAAATTGTAAAATAATTTAACATTTATTCATATAACGAATATGTAAGCAGGTGATGAAATTACACTCAAAGAATTTAAAATTAAAAAAAAAAATTCAGGAAGGGGAAAATACGTAAATGCATATATAGGAAAATGTTTGCTATAGCATGGGCTCTATTGTAATTAAATTAAAGAATTGAACACTGATTTGTTTACGAACTTAGCTATTAACATTTCGTTATGTTTAATTGTTACTATGTAGTTGAACTGCAATTCGATTAGTTCCACTGGAAGAAAAGTCAGACCGTATTATGTCTGAAGTAAGGAGAAATACTCTGTGATACTTTAAATAGAAGTAGACAATGGGGAGCTACAGCTCTAAGATGATTCAGATCTATCAGATTGTAGCTGTAAGTCTTAACTGACTGCATTACATGCCAATAACAATTGGTATGTTTGGTTAAAATTTTATAAGTGTAAAATTGGACCCATATTAGTTAGTGAGTTGTAGAATTGTTTTCCTCATTTTACTGATCCTCAGATTCAAAACAGTTGAAGAATTCTGGCCTAGTAAATTTCTTTTGGTAAATATTATATTCCTAATTTGATAGCTTCTAGTTCCTCTTCTGGTCTATTTACTGTTTTATGATTAATTGTTTATGCATTCTAAGAATATATTAACCAGCATATAAAATAAGAATCCATTAACACTGCAATATGACTCACACCCTTTTTGTCATCAAGCAACTCATTTTTACATCCTTTCACTTATGTTTATGGGAAAAAATCGCTGCTGAAGTTTTTTATTTAATTTTTGTATATATATATATATATATAATTGCATGTGGTAGCATTCCGGATTTGCCTATAGTGATTGGTGAAACCATGGAATATCCAAATCGGCTAAAATGGGTATTTGAACCCGCGTCCTCGCGATTGCGAGGCCACAGCGTTACTGCTCGCCCACCTCACTTGGTGCTATGTGTCTCATATTTCTGTTATAACCAGTTATCAAAATATTTAATAAAAACCTAAATGTTGTTTCTTCCTTGTTCTCAGTATTATTTAGATGCAAATTTCACCAATTTTGTCTTTCACTGACTATTGATCATTAAAACTCTAAAGTACCTCACTTAGTCTTAGAAAGTCTAAATATAGTGCACTGATACAGTTTTACACTCAAATGATAATTGATTGGAACCCTATTATGTTAATATACCTCAAATTTTAATTATAGATGGAGTATAAGTTGTTTAAGTAATGTGTTACATTTTACTTCATACTTCTTCTTACTTTCGAAGATAGTGATTCTTAATGATTTCAACAATCTGTTGTCTTTCCGTGATACTATATACAGGTAAGTTGGTTCACAAATATGTTTTTATTCCCAAATCATAAGAAAAGTCCAGTTTTGCGATTTTCCATTTAACTAACCAATGGTGACTACATACTGAAAAGTTTTGGTGCATATTTGTAAGTTAATTGTTTTGTTCTACATCTCTCAAATATCTACTATAAATAGAGATAAGTAAGTTGGACTAACACATTTAATTGTACATTGTTCTTGTGCTCAGTTTGGAAGGTACTTGGAACTTACTCATGGTGGCAGTCAAATCTACATGAATCAGCATTGCTGGCCACGGCACACACCCATTGTTTGCAAACAGCGTTCACGTACGTCATTTGGTGATTATTGTAATAATTTTTTTGGTGACCTCATAGAGTATTTATGTGACTTGATGACCATCCAGTAATCTTGGATTCAGTGGTTATATAAATTATGTGCAGTTGTTTTTTCTGTTCCGTGAATCACTTTTTTTTCTCCATTTCAACTAGTTATTAATTCATGTTTTTTTGCCATCCCAAACATGAAGCTATTTCTGAAAATACAGTTGAATGATAAACGTGCATAAGTTGACTTTAAAGGGAAGTGTGAATAGATGATAATATTCAGGTACACAGAATAGTTTGTAAGTGCTGATGACAATGGTAATCTTGTAGAGAAATTAATGATATTTGTAAGTATGCCTGGTGATACTATCAACAGAATTTTATAAAATTCATGTTCCAAGTATTGAATTAAGTTACCTTAAAGACATTCCTGTTTGAGGATAACACAGGCAAGCAGAGTGAAGAAAACAGTCACTCAGACATGGAGAAGCTTACATGAGTGAAGTGATAATTCATTACAATAATACTCAGAATAAAACAATGCTGTGATTAAGTGATATTCTCTTATCCCTTGCTTCCCATACACTATTAGCAAAACATATATATTTGATGAAAGCAAACATCCTGTGATATTTATTAACCTCTGAGGTTAAAATTTTACCCACCTACTTTAGGCTCTCAACAGCATTCAATGTAGTTACATATTTTTTAACAAGCAGATTAATATATCAGTTATGCATCTATCGGCAATCAATATTCTCCATATTTCTTGGTATGTTTTTTCCACACAGTCCAACAATCAGCTGCTCACCAGATAGTTTAGCCTTGCGCATCAGCTGTGTCTGTCCACGCGATATTGGATATCATCCTCTGTGCTAACCACGCCCTATCACATGGTCTCATTATATGTTTAATTTTTTTGATGCTGCTGTTTCTTTTATTGGAATAGTGAATATATCAGTACCATAATACCTTTCCATATGTACAGGGTGCGTCACCAAAATCCGGACAATTTTAAATTTAAATTTCCCGCCAGATTTTTCTTCCGCCAGAGGTCGTGTATGGCGCTCTGCAGTGTCTAACGTTTCTAGTAAACAGTGGTAACCTCAAAATGGCCATGATGTTGAAGGGAAGTGCGGAGTATGATAAAAGAGCCGCGATTGTCGAAGGTCTTCGTGCTGGGCGCTCAGCAGTTGAAATGATTTGGCTTGCACATGATCCACAGGATATCCCTATTGTTGCCAGAACAAAATTTCCTGCCAGTGTTCACGTGCTAAGTGTTGTGTCGAGCGAGGGTCATGTCATGCCCCCACATTTTTTAAAAAAACAAGGAAACTGTGACAAAAGAAGTTTTTTTGAACGTTATTTCGAGTGTTGTGAAGCCGTGGATTGATGCAGTGGCGTCTGGAACTCTGTACAGTTTTCCAGCAAGACGGTGCACCAGCCCACACGAGCCATTTGGTTCAAAACTGGATGTCCGATAATTTGGACATGTTTTGGTCAAAGGAGTTTGGCCTCCAAACAGTCCCGATTTAAATCCTCTGGATTACTACGTTTGGAGCGTAGTTGAAAGGATGTCCAACGAGTCTCGGCATCCAAACGTCGCATCATTGAGACCCGCCATTGAAGCAGCATGGACTCGGCTGCATTACGTCGAGCATGCGACCGCTTCAGGCCGAGACTGGAGGCAGTTATTGAAGCTAAAGGGGGATATATTGAATAATTATTTTCTATAGAGGTCCCTGATAAACCATGCAAAAGTATTTTTTGTTATATTTAATATTTTGTGAAAAAAAAATTGTTTCAAAAAACTCTTCGATTTGTCCGGATTTTGGTGACGCACCCTGTACACTTCTTGTTTATTTTAGTTACCGTCTGAGCTTAAATCCTACACTTCTTATGTTATTCCGAATATCCTATGAATTTGAAAAAACAAGCTGTATATTTGGAAAAAGGAAAGCTGTGTTTTTTTTATTATTATTATTTATGCCTTTACACCTCACCGACGTTAAGGACATTAGTGGTAGGACAGCTGTGTTAACATAGCTGACCTCTTTTAGCATTAAGGGAAGCAAATTTCAATACATTACATGTAACACACAAAATCAAGCTGTATACTCTATTTTCTATGGATGATTCCAGAAGAGAAATATATTTTTTAAGGAATTTAATTTAAAATTTAAACCATCATTGGACGGTTTTTAGAAATAGCTCCTAATGCGTTAATGTTTTTCCCATCTGTATTGTCTCTAAGTTGATGACATGTCTCTAAATCTAGTCTACATTGAAAACATCACTGACCGTGACGCCTGATCACATTATTTAATCCACATCTTACCGATGTTTATTCATCACCAAGTGAGAGGTAGATCACGAGATTGTGACGCATGTTTGACGCACGTTTATCAACAAATAAAAAATTGTAATTTTCTTTGGCCTCTGCGTAAAATGATACAAACAGCTAGATAGATGAAACGTTCCCTGTATGTTTGCCCAGACATCATGGGTCAACAAAGTATTTATTGAAAGACATTATAGTTTCGGGATTAGCATGTTGTTTATATTTTCTATAAGCTTAGTGTGGAAGTAGATAAACATGATTCACTTGCTAGGCAAATGCCCCTATATTTAGTCCATTGATTCTAAAATAGGCAAGACTGTACTAATGCCACAGCAGTGAAGGGCATTCTACTTGAATAGAAATTAAGATGTTCACAAATGGAACACATTTTATTGTTTTGTTTATAGTTTTGCAGGAGCCTAGAATAAAAAAATATATATTTAAAATATCTGAAACCATACAGACTTGAGGAAGGTTTCTTTTGAAACCAGTGTGGTGTGATTTTTGCTTTTCATCAATAGTTTCAATAGCTTCAATTTTATTCAAAATTCTGCCCTGCCACAATTGCTTACAGTACATTCATGTTCTCATTTGAAGGCAGCTATGACATCATTTTATTAGAATGTGCAGTTAATTTCAAGTATTTTTTTAAACAACTTCTGTGCTATTATTTTTTGAAAATTAACTCCAAACATTTTCTGGACTGCTGCCAAAAATTAAGAAAACCTTACCACTTGAGCCTTTTGTCAGTGTAAAACAGAATATAATTTGTTTCTTGCGCCACGAAGAAAAAGAAGAAATATCTCCAAGTTACACTAGTTTTGTGTTTGAACAGCAACTTAAAGAAATTTCACTAATTAGCATCTAACTGCGAATACAAAAGAATTTTTTTCACTTGCTCAAAATGAATTTATTTCAGACACAGCAATGTTTCTTAGTTAATATAACTTTATTTTTATGATAGTAATCAGTTTTTTCTGTGTACGTTATAGTATATAATAAATCTAGTTAATAACACTTCTATTACAATAACAAATAATGATCAATAATGATTTTTCACCATCCTTTATCAGTCACGGAGTTTGTCACTGCTGATAAGAATATTGGAGAGAATAATTGGATAACCCATTGCTACAAAAATGTATTGAATGGCTGGTTAGAACTATAGAATTTTTTTTGTGATAACAATCATTCTGCTCAGAATTGGGCAGAAAAATATCCATTGCACTAAAAATAACAGTAGGATTTCCAGTGCTAAAAGGGCCCATTTTGAACAGTGCACTTATTCACATATACCAATACTTCCAATTACCTCTACTGCAATGTGCAACGTATAATACAATTCATGGTGACTTGTAGTTTTTATACTGAGGAAGGCTCAACCGCACAACACACAAAAAGATACTTCCAAATAACACACTTTCTCATGCAAACACCTTTAGCAATTTATATAATGATAGATTTTGCGTGCGCCTTTAATCTAAACATTCAACAAATTCTCACTAAATGGTGAAACTTATATGACCGTATTCTGGAGCACTCTAGCGGAATGTTTACAAACTTAATGTACCTGCACTATGCTTGATACAATGACCAATCGCCAAAACATAAATATTTAACGTCAGTTAATGATGCATGAAAGCATAAACTGGCGATACAGAGACAGGGATTCGAGAGTGGAAGTTAAACCTCTCTGCTGATTTCCCTACAGTGTAACTAAACGTTACAAGAAAAACATGATGGGGTTGGTACAACTGCTGTATGCTCTACAAGCTGTGCCAACTACAAGCACGTATTAGCTATACTACGTAAAGCCACGCCCCCAATCCTCTGCTACATGCAGTGTAACAGCATTCCAAAGGTGCATCCTTAAAAATACTACCCATTTCAGAAACATTCCTTTATATCAACTGTTCTAAAAATATTGACTGTCAGTGTTTAAACGTATGTGGAAAATTCTCGAAATGCTTCCTGTATATTTAAATTCTGTATTACTCTATTTAAAAACATATTTTAATATATCTTTAGGGACAGCTCCGCCTCAGAGCCTTTAACGATTAGCCGCTACTGACACAATCAGTTGTGCATATCTTCAAACCGAGGCAAATGCCAGTCAAAAATATTTACACTAAGGTGACCATAGAAGAAACTGCAGTAAAGACATCATGTGACACAACAGACCATAGAATCCAAATGACCAACCAGTGAGACACCTCAGAGTTGGTCTTGATCTGCAGTTAATGTAGATTGTAAACATTAATAATACAATAAACCAAGGCTACAGCAGACTACAAAAGTTGTATACAACATACTCATAATTATTATTTATTAATCAAACTACCTTTACTAATATTTAATTTAATTGAATGGAGCGCTTGCTCTGGTGGCAATTTTCCTACTCACTTATTTGCTCCCCTTTCCTTTTCCCACTTACTTTTGCACTCTACTAATTTCAACTATAAATTTCTATAGCTCTTTTTTAAAAATTATTGATCAATTCTCTTGATAATTTAAACTAATCCCTTACCCCTAAGCTACAGAAGAAAATATTTTCATGCCCCTTTGCTTGAAAATGAGTACCAACTTGTGGTCCTGGTCATCTTTTCCCTTTTATGCTACTCCCCTAATTCTTACTCCAATATCTGTCCATGCCTCATCACCAATACTCTCTGGAGTCTCTTTACCCTAGTCCTGCTAGCCACTTGAGGATATGCAAGACACAGCAAGTTACATTGAATGAGAATATTCCAGAACAAAATGCTTGGGTTATCAGTGAAGGGCCACAGCTTATACGCAACAGCCAACTAAACACAGAGCTGACAGTCACATATATCAATTACTTGATAGTGAAATAACCTACCAGCTCCTTGAACAGGATTAATGAAATGTCTTGTGCACTCTTCATTAAAGCAGAAAAGAGACCAAGAAGAAGTAATCCCTTCCTCAAGATATTTCTCTTTCAGACAGTGGTTTGGAACAACAAGTGAATTAATAAAAAAAAGTATCTAGATACACAAAAGCAAGTTAACATATAATTTGGACATGAATCTCGTGTTTGATTTGTTCGGTTGTTGACACTTGACTCTCCTTAGTGCTAAAAAGCTCAATGTATTCTGTGAACACAGCGTAATTATTTAAGATCTACTAAAACATAACTGTCTTCATTATTGTTGTTACTGATAATACAGTTATTATTGTTGTTACAAACAGCTTATTTTATCACAAATGCTCCCATAGCAGTAGCAGGCTTATGAAGAGGGTTGACATCAATCATGTCACTGTGTATATTATTTGTAAAATCCACTATTATTCTGTCAAAATAAAACGGCTTGGTGTGTAACAAACAAAATAGATTGGCATTTCCTCTCTCCTGCAACTCCAAACATTATGATGATCTGTCATGGTACCCGATCACCAATGGAGATATGCTGGGAGGTAAGATCATTGGAATAAAGAGGTAAATAAAACATTACTACAACAATGTATGCACTATCTACTTATAACAACATTTATTTCAAATATGATAAAAGTATACTTGGAATAAAAAGTGAACAGTTACAATATGCTTTATAACCAAATGGAGTAGTATATATTAGCAACTGAAGCTATAATTATAATCTTAACACCTTTGATATTATTATTAATAATTACAGTTAATACTTAAATATACTTGAAAATAAAAAAAATAAACTGATATTTTGAAATATTAAAATATAAACAAAAAACAATTGGAGTAAACTTAAATGTCTGTAAAATATTTAAAAAGTAATAAACCATTTTAATATCTACAACATAAATACAGGCAAAAAAAAAACAATCTAATATTCATTTTAAAAGTTTTGACATTCAAACCACTAGATTCAGTAATTACACCATCATTACAGATTCGGCCAAATGTCTTTCGCTCTTCATCAAACTCAGAATGTGCTTAAAGAGGTGTGTTTATAACAACTTATCAACTAAAACTCATTTCATTACATGTTAGCTAGATAAAAAACATAAATAATACTTATATTGCTCATACAAAAATTAAAATAATGTTACCAAATAATCACAAAACACCATTTCTTGAGAATAGAGCCTATGATGCTATTGTTATGTTCAGTATTTACATTAGTTGTACTGTTTAGTTTATTGTCCTCTGTCAGTCATTGCGAAAATACCGCCTGCCGGAAAAATACATTTATAGGCACTCAGACGTGAGGGGAAAATTCAACCATGCTCACTTGTGGAAACTGGCATTATTTAATTTTTGCTTTCTTGGTTTGGCTAGAATTTTTTTTTTTTTGTAACTTTAATTTTGTCTGATATAAAGCATTACCTAGTTCATATGCAATGACGAGAGGGAAATCTGGTATGTTTCTCGCTTTTTTTCTGGAATACATGTAGGTCAGAATAATATATACAATTTCGAGATGTTGCTCCATTGAAACCTTATTAAATTAAGAGAATGTAAATGTGTATTGCTATTATACATCCAGATGGCTATGAGATGAAGGATTACCGACTTGATAGATTGTTTGACAAGTTTTAACTTCACTCCTGATTTTCCCAGTTTCGGGTACTGTAAATTTATACCTAACCACAGTGCTTGGTAACTAAGCTGGTAGTACTTGGAAGAAAAAAACTCTTAGTCTGTGACTGTGGCATATTGGTTTTGAACTTCAGTGAAACAAGTTAAGTAGAAATTAGTAATAAGGTTTTTTTTTTTTCTTTTAAGTTGTTCGCCATTGATTTTGAAATTTAATAAGGTTGCTTCGAGCTATGAGTTTGAAAGACCCTGCTTTAAAATGATGCAATCTACATTTTACAATGATCTGATCCACATAGAATTGAGGTTGAAGAAAGATATTTTTTAAGGTAATCGATAACAAAAAAACAATATTTGGCCATATAGGACCGAAAATTTCCGAACTGCTTCCATATGCTTATCCACATCAACCAGACCACACCGCACACCATAAAAAAGGAAACCGAACTTCTATGGCAGGGTGCCGGACAACACGCAGTGTCGTTTGAACTAACTTCAATCGAGTTAACGCCAATATAAATAAGAGAAATATCATTGCAGTTACTGTGCGGATCAGTATTTATCTAGTGTGACCCGATCTGAATGCGTTACAAAATCGTTTATAGGGCATAAATCAGTAGATAAATAAACATTAAATTACATTACGTTTTAGTGAATTTTACGTTATTAACACTACTTACAGTTAAGAGTGAGTTGTTAAAAGAAAAAAAACTGAGTAAAACTAGTTGTACATTCTTTCTGGGTTAGTTTTATGTGCAAAATAAGATTTATGAAACGAGTTCCCGTGAAAGATAGTGCTTTAACTAAAGATTTTAGTCGTAGGGAAAGCCACAAACATTGTAATTAAATCCCTGCCTATATTTTTCAAGGCAGTTATATACCTTAGTTTATCATCATTAAAAATTTGTCGTTTTTATGTTTTGTTAACTTTTAATCTTCTAATATAACATTTTAAAATTAAAAATTAATTTATTTATAATTTTTGTATTTCTCGTAAATCATAAGAAATACCTACTTTTTGATGACATACTTTGCACAAAGTACAAGGGCCTGGGGAAAATCTGCCGCCCGGGGCCTCGCAATGGTTAAAGCCGCCCCTGCTGCACCATTAATATTTTCCATTATTGTCACATCTCAGCTTATCACTAAATCATTCGTTTCAGGATCATAGAGTCTATAGCCTTTTGCAGTGTTGCTGTAGCCCACTAAGATCATTTCTTTTGCTTTTTTATCCCATTTCTTTTTCTTAACTTTGGGAATATGTACCATGACCTTGCTTCCAATTATTCTAAGATGACTAATGTTGTGTTTCTTGCCAGTCTGTAGCTCATAGGGCGTTTTATTCCCTAAACTTGAAGTCACTGACATATTTCTCAAATATACTGCACTATTAACAGCTTCAGCCCAAAATCTTTTGTCAAGTTTACCATCAAATAGTAAACATCTTGCCTTCTCTACAACAGTTCTATTCAACCTTTCTGCCATACCGTTTTGTTCTGGTGTATAGCTGTTGGATAACTGATGTATAATACCATGTCTCTTCAACAAACTGTCGAAATTCACACAACAGAATTCTTTCCCGTTATCTGTTCTTACTATTTTGATTTTTCTTTCTTGTTGAGTCTCCACCATTTTCTGAAATTCTTGGAATTTTTCTGCAGTCTCATCTTTTGTCTTCAGAAAATACACAAATCCAATTCGGGTGTAATCATCTTCTTAATGAGAAAATACTCACTGTAATAATTCGGGGAATTTAGAGCCCCGTCTATAATGAATTCGCCGTTCCTTTAGCACATGGTGCACCGTAATAAATGAAATTAATTTCCCAGTACACTCTTGACAAAACTACGCGCTAGGTATACGGTACATTCCATGTGAATGTCGGGATGCTTCCTTTAAAAGGCCAGGGCCGAATTCCTTCCTGTTCATTGTTCCCAGTTCCACCCCACCGCTAATTACCTCGACGTCGACGAGGCGTAAAGCCATAAGTAATAAAAAAAATAATATGGACAATATGTTTAACTTCTTACGCAGAAAAATTTGAAATATATGAGACAGACTGAATGCTGCCGAATTATTTTAATTCACGTTGGCAAGGCTCATATAGGAGAATAGCATGATACTGTGTAGCAAATTAATTATCCCGTGCCAACAGGTGAAGTGCCGAGCTAGCGAGATTATGCAATTATTACCTGGTTGCGAATTTTCTTAACCAAATCTAAAAATCAGGAGAGTGCAGCGACATTCTGACACGTTGCTTACATAAAGGAATTACGAATTATATCTGCGAATAAGGCATTTGCTGACTAGAATCCTAGAAACATCTTGCCCTTTTTTTTTTAATAATTCCTGTAAATCGTACCGAGGGTGGTGGGTAAGCGGTAAAGATCTAGCTTCGCATTCCGGAGGACGTGTGTTCGAATCCCCGTCCAGCTGTCCATAATACTGATCGCCTTCACTGTATCAGATATTCATCGCGTTTACGGAATGGACGTTTAGATATCACTGACGGAAAATATAAAAAGCGCTAAGGTCATATTTACACTGTAAATAGCGTCTCCGTATTTTCCTGAACTCACGGAAATATTTAATAAATACGCTAAACAAATTCCCAATTTACAAAAGAATTCATCATCATGTATGGATAAAGCGAAATTTTACTTCTCATCAAGGCCGTATTTCAACCTAACTACGTCAATTTTGAGAGACGATATCTCGAGAAACTAAGCGATATATATATATATATATATATAAATTATTCTTCACTTTCAGTTTGTCTCGTCGAGTTACATATGGTAAGAAGTGATCATTATATTTGGCTATAGCGAAATTTTTCTTCTGGTACAAGCCAAATTTAAAAAAATTATGTCATCTTTGAGATACGATATATGGAAAACTAATCAAAATATCAAAAAATTTTATTCCTTACTTTAAATTTGTCTCGTCGAGTTACATGAGAAGTCATCATCATATTTAGCTGTGCTGAAAATTTTCTTCTGGTCCAGACCGTATTTCAACATAACTATGTCAACTTTGGAATACGATTTCTCGAAAACTAAGCGAGATATCAAAAAATTTAATTCCTCACTTTCAATTTGTTTCGTCGACTTACATGAGATGTCATCATCATATGTAGCTATAGCGAAAATTTTCTTGTGGTCCACATCATATTTGAACCCAACGTCAATTTTGAGGTACGATTTCTCGAAAACTAAGTGAGATATATAAAAAAAATTTTCCTCACTTTCAATTTATCTCGTCGAGTTACAACAGCAGTCATCAATATATTTAGCTATAGCGAAAATTTTCCCCTTGCCAATTCCGTATTTCAACGAAAATACGTCAAATTTGGGATACGATTTCTCAAAAACTAAGCGAGATATCAAAAATTTTATTCTTCACTTTCAATTTGTTTCGTCGAGTTACAACAGCAGTCATCAATATATTTAGCTATAGTGGAAATTTTATTCTGGTTCATACCATATTTCAACCTAACTACGTACACTTTAAGATATGATATCTCGAAAACTAAGCGAAATATCGAAAAATTTTATTCCTTACTTTCAATTTGTTTCGTCGCCTTACATGAGATATCATCATGATATTTAGCTGTAGTCAAAATTTCCTTATCGTCCAGATTGTATTTCAACGAAAATACGTAAACTTTGGAATACAATTTCTCGAAAACTAAGCGAAATATCAAAAAATTTAATTCCTCACTTTCAATTTGTTTCGTCGACTTACATGAGATGTCATCATCATATTTAGCTATTGCGAAAAGTTTCTTGTGGTTCACACCGTATTTCAACCTAACTCCGTCAACTTTGAGATACGATATCTCGAAAATTAAGCGAGATATCAATAAATTTTACTCCTCACTTTCAATTTTTTTCGTCAACTTACATGAGATGTCGTCATCATATTTAGCTATAGCGAAAATTTTCTTGTGGTCCACACCGTATTTCAACCTAACTCCGTCAACTTTGTAATACGATTTCTCGAAAACTAAGCGAGATATCATTAAATTTTACTCCTCACTTTCAATTTGTTTCGTCACCTTACATGAGATGTCGTCATCATATTTAGCTATAGCGAAAATTTTCTTGTGGTCCACACCGTATTTCAACCTAACTCCGTCAACTTTGGAATACGATTTCTCGAAAACTAAGCGAGATATCATTAAATTTTACTCCTCACTTTCAATTTTTTTCGTCACCTTACATGAGATGTCGTCATCATATTTAGCTATTGCGAAAATTTTCTTGTGGTCCACACGATATTTCAACCAAACAACGTCAATTTTGAGGTAAGATTTCTCGAAAACTAAGCGAGATATCAAAAACTTTTATTCCTCACTTTCAATTTATCTCGTTGAGTTACAACAGCGGTCATCAATATATTTAGCTATAGCGGAAATTTTCTGAAGGTTTTTTTTTTGCATATGGAAGCATGACTGCATTTGCCTAGAGTGATTTAGGTGATTATGGTAATAATTTTGTTGGTCACCTCAAATAGTATTATTAGACTCAATGTATTCTTGGATTCAGTGGTTATATAAATTGTGCATAGTTGTTTTTTCTGTTCCATGAAACTTTTTGTTCGTTTCAAATGGTAATAAATCTAATTGTTTATTGTAGTCTTAAAAAATAGCGATTTCTCAAGATACAGATTAAAGATAAACATGCACAAGTTGACTTCAAGATGCTGCATTGATAGATCATAATATTGAAGTGTACGAGACATTTTGTAAGTGCCGATGGCAACGGGAATCGTGTAGATATTTTAATGATATTTGGAAGGATGCCTGGTTCAATAACTCTCAACAGAATTTTATAAAATATTTATCAGTCAGTTCAATCATTTCTGATGTGGCCTCTTAAAGTCATGATTTTTTCAGATATATCTTGAGCAGTATTTTCCAAATTGCACGATCTTGAACGATCTTCTGCCAGTTAACTCCGACAGTGGTGTGTATATCCTTGTCCCATTGGTGTGGTGATTAAACTTCATTCTTATAAAATATATATGCAAAATATTGCCTGAAGTTACCTTAAAGGCATTCATGTTTGAGGAGAACACAGGCAAGTGTAGTGAAGGAAACAATTAGTCAACCAAGGAAGAGCTTACATGAGTGAAGTGATAATTAATTACAGTAATACTTAAAATAAAACATTTCTCTGATTAAAGTTGACATTCTCTTATTCCTACCTCCTATACACTATTAATGAAACATATATGTTGGACGAAAGGAAACATCCTGCAATATTTATTAAGCTCCGAGGTCAAAATTTCCCCTTCCAGCTTTAGTTCAATATAATTACATATTTTTTAACAAGCAGATTAATATATCAAGTATACATCTGTCAAAAATCAATATTCTCCATATTTTTTGGTATGTTTTGTCTACACAGTACAACAATGAACTGCTCGCCAGATAGCTTAGTCTTGTGCGTCAGCTGTTTCTATCCATGTGATATTACATATCGTCCTCTGAGCTAACCATGCCTTATCACATGGTCTTGTTATATGTTTCGTTTTTTTGATCCTGCTGTTTCTTATATTCGGGTAGTAAGTCAGTACCATAATACCTTTCTGTACATTCGCTTCAGAGCTTAAATCCTACACTTCTTAGATTATTCTGAACATATTATGGATTTGAAAAAAAAAAAAAACTGTATATTTAGACAGACGAAAGCTGTGTTTCTTTTCCCTTTTTACTTATGGCTTTATGCCTCATCAACTTTGAGGTCATTCAAAGAGATGGGACAGCTGTGTTAATATAGCAGACATCTTTTAGGATTATGGAAGAGCGAATTTCAATACATCACATGTAATACACAAAGTCACTGTACACGCTTTTTTCTAGGTATGATTCCAGAAGAAAAATATTTTTCAATGAGCAGCTTCATTTAAAACTTCAACCATCGTTCGTCAGTGATTTCTCTGAGCTTTAGAAATAGCTCCTAATGTGTTAGTGATTTATTTGCAACAAATAAAGGGTGAGTGTGGTGTTTGAGATGCAGTCGTTGCGATTCTAAAACCACTCACTTCCCATTTGTAGTGTGTCTCTGTTGATGATACGTCTCTAAAGCTAGTCTATATTTAAAAATGAAAAAATGGGCTAGATTTGACGCCTGATCACTTTATTAATCATCGCCTTACCAATATTTATTTATCTCCTCGTAAGAAGTAGCTCACGGGCTTTTGAGGCATGTTTGATGCAAATTTATCAACATATAAAAATTGTAATTTTCTTTTTATTTAATTTAATTGCAATGGAGCACAGGCTCCGGTGGCAATTTCCCTACACCCCCATCTTCCCCCTATCATGCACCCACCCACATGTGCCCTCTACAAATTTTATCTTTAAATTCTTTAAAATCACAATCTCCAAAACAGTAATAAAAAATATGGATGAATGAGCGTTTAAGTTATTTGCTAAGTACAAGCGTCGCAATTCTTCAAATTGCGACCTATGAATCAACTTAGAATTAGCTTTACAGACAGCGGAACTTGTGTGCAGGTCCAGTTTCATGTCGTTTTGTACTATTACCCCAAAACTTCACAGAATCAACCACGTCAACAACTGAACCGTTCACTGTGTCCTCATGAGCAAACGCATTATTTTTGTTAGTTCCCTGCATTTCTTTGCAGTTTAGTGTACGTTGAAATTTACTGCACCATTCCCATATAACACGCAGATCGCACTGAATTTCTAAACAATCGTTAGAGCACCTTACTTCCCTATAGATAACTGAATCATCAGCAAACAATCGCAACCTGCTATTGAAATAGTCACCCTTATTGCATGTATCGATTGATGGCACAATTCTTCAACGGTTTCACATGTTGCTTTGAAGGTAGGGTAATTATCCCTCAGGTACGCTCTAAAACATTGCTTTCAAGCCTTATTGAATCTGTAAACGATCCTTTTTTGTTTTTGCGCGTGGCTGTTAATTTCACTGTAGCAATTACCGCCTTGTGGTTACTATTCCCGAGGTGTTAGAAATTTCCGTGAATAATTCGGACCAATTTGTTACGAGAATGTTTAGAATATTTTCGCTACCGTTCAGGCCCCACGTTGGTTCAGTGACGAGCTGCGTAACGTGAAGATCTGAGAAAAGATGAAGAATGGTTTCACTGGC